>JXCR01099866.1:50091-120789 GCA_002079205.1 Phalaenopsis hybrid cultivar
CCCGCCTTCGTCGGCGTGTCTGTGTCTCAACGAGTCTGCTCGGCGTTTGTCTGCTCGACGAGTTTGCTTCGCGTTCGCGTCTGCTCGTGAAGCTTCTCACTGTTCCTGCTGCAACAACTTCGCCGTACCTTAACTCCAACAACTCTCCTTGCTCTGATGGTGCCTCCTTCTTGTTTGGTTGAGCCGGATAAAGTCTCCTTTGCTCACATGGTGGGTAACCCTAAGGTAGAGTCCGCAGTGAGATTCCCTCCAAGTTATAAGGAATCTTGTGAGGGTACAGATGATTGTCCTTTTATTAAAAAGGGAAGCAGGAAAGGTGGAAAAGAAACAATCTTTTTCTCTGAATCAGAAATTTCTACCTTGACGGAAAAATTCAAGTTTACTCTTATTGAAAAATTTCAGTGTGGACACCCTCCTATGAAGGTTATCAGAAAAAGTGTTGATGATCTTAAGCTAGTAGACAAGTGAAAAGTGGGACTCATGGATATGAGACATGTGTTGATCCAACTAACAGTGGCTGAATACTACACCAGGATTTTCTTCAAGAAATATCTTAATATCGAAGATAAATCAATGAAATTAGTCAAGTGGTCTCCTAATTTCGACCAAAATCTTGAAACTCCCACTGTACCGGTATGGTTTAGTTTACCTGGTCTCAAGCTGCATTTTTTTCACCATCAGATTCTCTACTCTATTGGGGCCATCCTTGGGGATCCTTTGAAAGTAGATCTGTCCACTTTTAACCTAATTAGACCCTCGGTGGCCAAAATACTTGTGGAAAAGGATATTACTTTACCTGATGTTACTGAAGTCTGACTGGGCACAACCCATAATGGTTATTGACAACAAATCGTCATGAAACACAAACCTCTATATTGTACCCACTGTAAGATGTTTGGTCATATCCTTGCTAAATGCCACAAATTTCATTCTAATTTGAAATCTAAGGTTCAAGTGAATAAGGATGAGTTTAACCTTACTGCTGTGGACATTTTAGTTCCATCTGAGGAGGATATTACTAGACAGGAGGTGTCTGTTGCACCTGAGAACCCCCCCATGACACTGCTGTTACTGTTACTGCGAGTGATGCGATGCTGGCACCTACAAACTCCATACAAAACAATTCTGATGGACTATTACCTACAAATGATAGTGTTTAGACTGATAATCAGGAGAGCCTCGCAACTCCACTTCTTCAAGAAGTAATCGGTGTAGCGGCAACTCATACTTCACATATTGTAGAACCTATTGTGGGTACTACTGTTGGTAATCCTTCAGCTTCAGCTTTACCCCATCCGGCGGATTCTTCGGAAGAGGAATAACAGGTTACACTTCCAGGAGGAAGAAAAGAATGGAAATCTACTAGAGCTCAGGAGTCTTATAGATGATACTTTGGTTACTACGGGTAATGATCAGCACCTTACCAATCTGCTAGCTGGATCCTTACTGAGAACTAGAGCTAGAGACAATACTAAATTGGGATGACCCACACTTTTTCAATGCCCGGGTGATTTTTGGGTTTCTTTTTATTTCTATATGTACCTATCTTTTACATTTTTTGGTGTGTATTGTACCGTGTGGGTTGGGTGTTTAGGCCCACCCATACAAACCTATCTGTATCTTTATCTTTAATATATCAGCCCTTGGGCTTTTTCAAAAAAAAAGATAATAATTTATTTCGAGCCAAAACGAGCTAAACATGATCGAACAAATCTTTGTACGTGTTTGGCTCATTTATATGCCAAGCGCAAAAAAATTGTTCGTGTTTGGCTTGTTAGCTTAGAGAACGAATCGAACACGAGCTTCTTAATGAATTGAACAGGAACTGTTCATGAACAACGAGCTGTTTTGACAACCTTAGCTGTCTTCAGATGTAAATAAGCTATTTTTTCCTGAAGAATTGTCTGAACTTTAGTCCGTATTTATTTCACTTAACAAATTGGTTTTTGTTTGGAGAACAATGAGATGTACTTGATCTCAAAATTTCAATTGTTATACGTGGAAACATGGCATGGCCAAAAACATAAATCTTCTTATAAACTTAGTTTTTTCAATTTATATTTTTAATGCTGTTTATATCTATTATTCAGAACTCTTAAGCAAGAAGTTGAACAAATACATGAAGTACATTGTTCTAGAGAGAGGAGTAGGGCTGCCTGGAAAGCTATTGAGGAGGTGAGATGTCTTACTGATTCTTTTTATCAGATTTTAAGCCCTTATTTATTATTTCTTTTCTTTCATGACAGTATTTGATACCCTTTGTTGATGAGGAACGGTACCAGCTTCCAAAAAAATGCAGGCTGAACCCTGAAAATGATATGTTTCGAGATCAAGAACAGCACAAAATCCATGTGCAAACAAATGAGTGGCGCTGTGGCTTTTGCAAAAAAAGCTTTCGTGCTGAAAAATTTCTGGATCAACATTTTGACAACCGACATTATAATCTGCTTAATGATGTACATTTCATTCTCCCCTCATATTAATTCATTCCTATTGTTTTATACTGAGATCATTAATTCAACTATACTCATGTTCAAAGAATGGAGATGGCCATCATAAATTTTATGGCATGAAGTTTACATTACAGAATTGTTAATCAAATTCATGTTTGTTCTATTTTTGTTCCCTCTTTTATTTACTGATAATATAAGTCATCTATTTCATATTGAATCCAGAGTCAAGGTCGATGCTTGGCAGATTTATGTGGAGCATTGCATTGTGACTTCGTGACTGATTCCAAGAAGATGAAGACTAAATGTAATCCTGCAGCTGCCGCAAGGAATCGACATCTTTGTGAGGTAATTTTACATTAAAATTTCCTTTTAAACATTGCATGCCAATTTTCTGTGATCTTTCCCTCTGAATTTTATTTGAGATAACAAAAATTGATCTTTCTTATAACTAAGTTGAGTCATTTTTGTCTAGACATTAGGGTTGCAAAAATGTTCGTTGTTTTTGTTTGATTTTGTTAGGTTCAACAGTTAACTCATATTTAACTAATTTTTGCAAGCTCATTATTTAATGAGTTTTTGAGCCAAAAATTTGTATCACGTCATTTTAATGAGAAGCATAATGGCATCTCCTTGACGAACAAAATAAGAGGAAGCAAGGGAGACGAAAAGAGGAAATTGAATCAAGAAATCGAGTGTTTGAAGGAGGAGGTGAAGCGAGAGGGCTCGTGCAATGAGTAAAGAGGAAGGGGACTAAGCGAAAGAGTTAATCCCTATATTTGATCTAAGGCATTGAAAGAGCATGCGCAGTGCAGGAGATGACTCCATGGGGTTACGAGTGGTAGCGGCGACATAGGCTTTGGCTGCAATCTTTCTATGCTCTAGTAAACACACGAGCAACAATTGAGTGTGAACGAAGATCAAGTTAGGGCAATGCAATTTAGTTCAATCATTAACTGTCCCTTCTACACGCAACAAGCATTGCACTCTAACGTGCACATGAGCATACGGTTTCATGTGGATCAATCACATGAGTTGCAGCGGGTTGATGATCGCATGAGTTATGAGTGGGTTGGAGCGATGAAGAGGGTAATAGTGTTGATCAATTTTAAGAGGCAGCGCAATCGTGTGACCATCGATCAAGTTAGGGTTGAGATCAACGAGAGTTTTATAGTGCATATTCATCTTTTTTTTTGTATGTAAATCCTAACATTAATGTAGCATTGATTCTATAATAGCTTAAATAAATTTTACAATTTTTTGTATTTTACTTCAAAGAAATAACATTAATATATAGTTTTATATCTTTATCATGCAAATTATCGAAAAAGTTATATGATAAATTCAGATCTCATTAATAGAAAATTATATATGATTTAATATAAGAAAATAAAGCAATCTTAGTTTGTAAAAGTACCTANTGTTTTGTGTGGATCAATCACATGAGTTGCAGCGGGTTGATTATCACATTAGTTATGAGTGGGTAGGAGCGATGATGAGGGTAATCGTGTTGATCAATTTTAAGAGGCAGCGCAATGGTGTGACCATCGATCAAGTTAGGGTTGAGATCAACGAGAGTTTTATAGTGCATATTCATCATTTTTTTTGTATGTAAATCCTAACATTAATTTAGCATTGATTCTATAATAGCTTAAATAAATTTTACAATTTTTTGTATTTTACTTGAAAGAAATAACATTAATATATAGTTTTACATCTTTATCATGCAAATTATCGGAAAAATTATATGATTAAATCAAATCTCATTAATAGAAAATTATATATGATTTAATATAAGAAAATAAAGCAATCTTAGTTTGTAAAAGTACCTATTGTTAAGATGCAATCAAAATCAATGTAAAATTATATGTTGAATTAAAGAAAAGGTATGAATTTTAAGCCGATAAATTTAATTAATAAGAAAAAAAATGGATCAATAAACTTATATTTATAAAAAAAATTAAAAATTATGAAATTATTTTATAAAGAATACTAATATAGATCTAGAAAATTTAAGAATCAAATTAACCATAATTTTACATGATTCTTATAATTGAATATTTTGTTTTATATGTTGAAGGTATTGATAACATCAAATTTTTTCCGTGAATATCAAGGCTTGAAAGTACACTTAAAAGTAGTTAATTAGATTTTTTAATTATAGTAATATTTTTACTTCCAAATATAATTTTGATTCCATTTTTTCATGATTATGTTTTATACAGTGATATCTATTCAACCATGGATTCTACAAACTATTAAGTATAATAAATGCATGTTGAATTTTTGCTTAAATAATTGCACATTAATTTTTCTAGAAAGATATTAGATAACTATAACATAACATTTATATTTTGTTATAATGACATTTATTGATTTGTTGGTAATCATAAAATATCTTTAAAAAGCTGTTGCATATTAATATAATAGAATCACATTTTGTAAGAATGATTGTATGTGTATGATGATAGACAGAGTTCACCCCTTAAGATACGGGCTGCCACTCTATATGCGCATAAAGATGTATTTATATCATCTTAGACAATTATGAAATTAAAATCATGTACTGCTATGTCGATGGAAACGTATAAGTTATGGGCGAATAGATATATTTTCCCCTTAAACAATAGTAGATTTTTTCTGTGTCCCGTTGTGCCGACGTTATATATATAGGTCAGGCTGTGGGTTAGGTTATGCTTGAACGATACTCCTGAAATGGATGTGTAAGTTAAATAGTAATAATTATAATAAATTTAAAAAAAGATTAAACCTCAAAAAAGAAAATAGAAGTTAACACAAATAAAAAATTTAGATTCTTCAATGAGCACATGGTATTAATATTTTTAGATTATTATATGATTTTTTAAAGTGTATTGGAATTGATCAACATATATATTATCTTCTTTTTATTGAGTCACTGTAGTTTAAAAGTGTGATGACTCAATTATGTTGTTTTAGATAACTCATTATATTATTTCATATTCCAGATAAAAATGAGTGAAGGAAGAGAGACTCTATCGTATATGAAGCAACACTAAAGTAATATATTATTTTAATATTAATTTTAATTTTTATATTTTATAATTTTATATTATTTGATTTAGAATTAATAATTAATTTAAATTTTACCTTCTGATTTTTTGTTCTCGTATTGGAAATGTCAAGCTCCCAAGCTAGATCATGACATTCAAATATCACTTTTGTCACTATTGAGCCCAGACGTAAAATTTTCAAGGTGGTAACAGATGATAGAATGATGACATTCAAATTTAATTACTAATTTTAAATCAAATAATAAAAGCTATAAAATGCTAAAATCAAATCAACTTTAAAATAACATACATTATTACATTATTGTGCCGTCAACAATACACAATCTCCCTTATTTCACTCATTTTACCTGGAATAGTAAATAACAATATGACATGCTATCTAAAATAACACAATAGAGCAATTATATTTTTAAACTATACAACTCAATGAAAAAAAAGTAACGTGTATGTTGTCTTTTCTATTATATTATAGAAAAATATTAATGATGCTTGTTCATAAGCGGAGTCTAAAATTTGTATGTTTTTAACTTTTAATTAATTTTTTGAGATATAATATTTTTATTTTTATAGTATCTTTTATTCTTAATTTATAGATCTTTCTCTGTGGTACCGTATAAATATAACTTAGCAAATCCTTAGCTGATATGTGTTCATCGATTTAGTGGGGCAAAGAGCAAGTCTATTAGTATCTGAGGTGAAAATTTACATACTCACACCTAGCTGATACATTTCCGTCTGCACAATAGTATATGATTTTAATTTTATATTTTTTTGAGGTGCTAGAAATGCATGTGTGCGCGCGTTTGTGTCTGCGTCTCTAGCTAGAAGTATAAGGGGGCGAACTCCATGTGCGATCATCAGCCTGTTGTTGCTTATTCGATTGACTGACACAAAACTCTCCTATGCTTGAATGCATGTTTGAGCTTAGTGCATGTTGTATGTGGGTAGGATGTTCAATCATGACACTAACTTGCATTTTTCTAACTCGCATTTCATTCTCACCGATCATTGTTTATGTGTTTGCTAGGGCATAGAAAGATTGTAGCCCGAACTTGTGCCGATGTTTTCACTCGAGATCAATCGACTTTCTAGTGCCATCTCTCACATCGTGCTCGCTCGCTCACCGTCTTAGATCAAATGTAGGGGTTCACTCTTCCGCTTATGTCCCTTCATCTCTACTTGTCGCATGAGCCTTCTCACTTCTCCTCCTTCGAATGCTCAACTGCTTGCTTCAGCTTCTTCTCCCCTTCATCTCTCTTGCTTCCTGTTATTTTGTTTGTCAAGGAAACGAAACTGCTCAGCTTTGCATTAAAACGAGGTGTTACAACATCAAACTAGATTCTTATTTGATTATGTTTGAATAGATAATAACTATATGTGTGTATGTTTGTTAACTTCTCATGGTAAGGAAAACTACTAAATTGATGGTTGGGCTCAAGTGCTCTTGTATGTATGTATGCTAACTTCTTACTGTAATGAAAGCAACTAAAAAATTGATGGTTGGGTTTAAGTGCTAAACTACTTGAAATTCTAATATTCTAATTATTTTTGTAAGTATAATTTTTCTTTTAACTTAACTAATCATCTTGAGAATTATCATCATCATTTCTCATAAGCTAAAATTTATTCTCCTCCCACCAACTTCATTATCATCTCTTAAATCATTCTATTTTTATAATTTTCATCTTCTTTTTCAATTTCAAGAGTATTAAGCCTAGATGACGTTGTCTTCTCTCTTTTCTTAAAGCACTTTTAAATATTATAGTTTCTTTAATAATACCACTAGCTTTTGAAATAGTGCTCCATGTCAACTATTCATAAATAATTAATTTTATAGCTTTTTTGACTTATCATCTATATTTCGGTTAAACACTCGTATGTATCATTGTTTTCATTTAAAAAATTTGGCCAGTAAATCAAGATCGTTGCCTCCTCTAATCAAGATCCTATTGTATTTCACACAAACTAATTGTTTGATGCAATGATGATGCATCTTGCTTTTTTTTTTTTTTGCTGCAATGGAGCTTCGAAAAAAATTATCAAAACTATAAAGTTTAATGATAATAATTGATATTTTGTTTCAATGGAGAAATTTACATGCATGCCATACAATTTAATGTATTTACATATCCAACACCTAATGTTCTATGCATGAAAAGAGTCCATTATTAGCGTGAAGGCTTATATACAACAACTACAATGTTGCAAAGTATTACTAAATAAATCATTTAACTAGCCAAAATAAATACATAAACAAAATAAATATGTAGTGAATGAGTCAGTTACTTGCTAGAACATTCTTTGATGGATTATTAGTGACTACTTGGACATTACAAGGCATTCCATTTTTCTTGATATAATTGCTAATTAATTCAAACAACTTTACTTCATTCTTTGAATAAGCGCTGGTATTAAATCAACTCTATGAATGTGGCATCTTTTGGGCAATTCATAAAAAAGCTGACTAAAATTTTTCTATTTTGGGATGTCCAATCATCAGCCATAAGAAATAATCATATTTAAAACAATGCTCTATGTCGTTGCAGCAATTGTTGTGTTGTATCTCTTCCTTCAGGTACGGAACCATCACTTCATGATAGCTAGTTAGTTTCGTTCTATAGCCAAATTGTCCCAAAACTCTACTATTTTTAAAATCTGTTATTCTTAAACGTATTGAAGAGAATTATATCATTGTACACCCATCAACAAAATACTTGGATCACTTGTACTTTTCTTATAAGCATCCTTCTCTTTTTTCTTTTAAACCTGTCATTGCTTCTTCATTTTAGTAGTATTCAGGATTAAAAAAGGTATCCAAAGGACCTTTAGCCTTCGGTTATAAGTCATTGAATTTTTACTAGACATTTGATTTTGTTATATCTTTATTTTTTTTCATATTCCAACATTAGCATAGCATCATCTGATATCATATTAAAATCATCACCATAAAAAATTATTAATGTATGACATTTTATTAATTTTGTCCTTCAACCTCTCTTTCCTGTTTCATAAAATCTTGAATTTTATTTTAACATATTGAGGGCTAATGCAATTTTTAGTGTTTCTAGAATCTTGAAACAAATGTTATTTTTGAGGAGTAATTTTCTGTCCTTTTCCTAACAAAAATATAAGTCGCTCAATATTTATTAATTTTTTGCCAAGTTTGCATATTTCTATGCTAGATTTTTCTTTGTTGTTTGACCTAAATCTGATATTTTTTTGGGTGCCTAATAGATGAAACTAATGACCTAAATAAGAAAAGATGAGCTAATGTCTATCACAGAATGGTTTAGTACAAACTTTTTTCAACTTCCTAGTTCATTCATAGATTGGCAGAAGATAAACTATTTTCGTTGAAAAGGATGTACACAAGTTAATAATTGAACATTTAATTGATAAGTATCTTACCATGCCATAAAACTACTAAGTAGAATTAACTTGTTTTGCCACCTAACATACCCCAAATATGCTTAAAAAAATACATTTATAACTTAAACCGATCATAAGAGCAAACCATGCACAAGTCTCATGCCGAGAGTTGAAGCCTTTGAAGCTTCATGCATTGAAGATAAAACAATGCGAACTTTTAGTCTTCATGTAAGGTGAGAGCAATGGGTACGTCAAAGCCTTCATGTATGGCAGTAGTGATGAGAAGAACATCAAAGCCGGGAGCCCTTGTCTTTCATTGAAGCATCATAAACTTTTGCGTGTGGCGTCCAAGGCAAGATCTCTCTATTAGATGAGAGCAGAGATAGGTGCATTGAAGGTGAAAGCAACATTCTGTGAAAGCGGCATTTGGTTTGTCGAAGGAGCGAGTAACATTCAATGTGTTGAAGATGAGAGCGAGTGACGAGATCAAGAGTTGAAACAAAGTTCAAAGCCATGTGAAGTGAATTGAAATAAAATAAACTAATAGTGAAATAAAATAAACTGATACTGAAATAAAATAAACTAATAAATAAATTACTCAAAAAATAACTTTAGATCCTGAATCAAATAAATTGAGACACCATGTGCTATGTGGCTATGTGCTATTGCTTGTGCATGGTGCGAATTGCATCTGACGTTTTAAACTCTCTTGCCTCATCTGAAAATGGCACAGGGTTGCATTGCGCCACAATATGCATCATAGCATGTGTTATTTTGTGCTATTTATGTGTGATATATATTTTATGTACCTTTTTCTTCATACACATTTATATAAATATGTATATATGTTTGCATTGTCATGCACTTTCTATAGTTTATATAATGATTTTCAAGTAGAATTTATGACAGTAAACAACTCATGTTTAGCTTAATAAATAGATGAGTTGAACACAAACAAACAAACTTGGCCCATTTGTCTAACTAGTCAAGGAGAATAATATTATTTGAGCTTGCTCAAATCCTACTGGTTTACACTCCTATACAATGCACATAAGCATTACAGGCAACTATATGAGTAGTGGGTACGCGAGGGGGAATTTATTGTATACTTCTAATGGGCTATTTCAAATGCAAATTCATATTAATTTTTTTATGATATATCCCATATTAGTATTGAGAAAATGTCTCATGTCTTGCGATCCTGACATCAATATCTAGTAGCGATATTGGAGAATGAGTGAAACATTGAGAGAAAGAGGTCACATCCCACCTTCATTCCTTTCAGTTAAGCGTGGGACATAATAGAGGCAGATAATTAGCCAGAAACATTTCCCCCCGAGTCACTTCTTGACTTTACCAATTAAGATTAAGTGAATAAGAAATTATTTTGTCGAGATTGTCATATGATATATGTTATTGTAACAAAATCTTCTAATAAATTCATCACATTCATTAATCTGGAAGCTTGCATAATTTAAATCATCAAAAAGGACTATAAAACTTGTAATAAACTTTATAAAAAATTATACATATTAAAAGTAGTCTTTAGTTTATATTATGTACATTTTTTTAATGCGCATTCAAAATTATAAATTAAAACTCTGTGATATAGGATAAAATTGGGTCGCTTGACTTACCTTGCTTGCTTTTTTCCCTTTCCCAAAATAATAGTTAACATAATATCTGAATAACTAAAATTTTAATGGGATAAATAATTCTAATATAAATTTTAAACATGCAAAAAAGAACATAACATGCCATAAGCATCATTTGAACTAAGACAAGTATTAATATTCATCAGTTTAATCAGTTAAGTGTTATATGTTCAAAATAAAATATGTTTAACAATCATTTGCGTAAAAAACATAATTATAACTAGTAAACTTAAATGTCTGCCTGCAAATTGAATATACATGTAAGTGTCAAATTATTTGAGTTGTTCTACTTTTTTCTCATTCATACTAATCATAACTGAGAACAGTTTTATGATGTATATATAGGTTTTGACATATTTAGTCGTTATCTTACTCATCGGCTAAAACTTCTGATAAGGTTTAAACTTAATTCAATATATGCATTATTAGTGGTCTTTTGAGTCAAGGTTCGATCATATCGTACTAAATTTTCAATTTTGAGAGTTGAGAATCCTTTCTGGTTTTTATTGAGGCTCATCTCATTAAAACTTTTTACTCTCTCTGCTGATGTCATCATTGTCTACTAATTTATCTCATATAGAATAACTTTTTGTATGTTTTTTTAACATTATTTTCATAAGCATTTTAAAATTCTTAGCATTAATATGCACCCAGTCTCTATTAGACTTCATTGATGTGCATCCAGAAGTATAGCATGCATGTAACAAAAAACATTTCGGTATTTAATTATGCACCATATTTTATTGAAAAACTTAATCTTGTAATTGAAATTAGTTTGACTATCATACAATAAAATGCTTGCTAAAGTATATAATTGCTGCCACAATAATTTTGATATGTGATTAGTAAAATTTATAATAAATTGAAGAACTATTATTAAATTAATAAATTCATTTTATAAAGGCTATTTTATTTATATATTTATGTATACCATTGGTTTAATAACATTTGATATTTATGCCTCAAAACCCATTTCATTTTAAGGTATTGGTTAAAAGATTTAAAATCTTTACTTTCACTCCACCTTTCAAAATTTATGCCTGTCATTAATCTAGGGTTTTAAATCTTAGGATTTCAAAATCCACTTAGGCGTGGTTTCATGACCATCTTATAAAATTATCCTTTTAAGTCTATGCGGTACTTTTCTATTACACAATAGGGATATATGCATTCCTTCACCTCAACCATCTAACTTGAATTCTACTAATAACATCCATATCACCATCATTTTGTACAATAGACTTTGAGACATCTAAAATATTCACTTCTTTTAATGACTTGATCGCTCATTATTACCATCTCGCCACAAGATCTACTATTACTAAAATTACATTCCTTATATTCAATCTTAGATTTACTCAAACAAAAGCCTTTAGACTCTAAAGTTGACCTTCCTAATTGAACGTCTTATTAAACTCTTTCTAGTCTTATCCGCAATAAAAATTTCATTAGCGAAGAGCATACACCAAGGTACATCCTTTTTTAAATGTCCAATTAGAACACACATAACTAAAGCAAAAATATTTGGGCTTAAAACTTATTCCTGATATAATCCAATTGGTATAGAAAATACTTGGTCAATCATTTTTTTGTTCAAACACAACGACTCTAGCATATATATTTTTAATGACTTGAATATAAACAATATCAACACATTCCTTTCTCCTGAGTACTTCTCTTGGAACTTTACATAATTATTTTTTAAATCAATGAAAATCATATGTAGATCTTTATTATTTTCTTTATGCTTTTCCATCAAACTTTTCAATAAATCTATAACATCCATTGTAGGCTGGCCCGACATGAATCCAAACTTAAAGGGTTGCATGGCTCAACATGTTCTTAATCTTGGGTTTTAAATCTTAGGGTTTCAAAATCCACTTAGTTGTGGGTTTCAAAATTTTTAAAACTCAAAATGTTAATATTTTTTATTCAAAACTTAATTTAAGTTTGTTAAAATAAATCTCGAGATTTAAGCTTAATACTTCTTTTAAATCTTAGATAACATAAAATGCCAAAATACTTGATTTCAGGTTGTTATAATAACCTAATTCCCATCTCTCCCTAGGGTTGGAAATGAATTGAGCATGCAATAAATTACTCGTGGCTCAACTCGATTAGAGTTCATGTTTATGTTCATTTAACTAAATAATTGAAGAAGTTTGTACACTTTTTAAAATAATCGATTATTAAATGAACAAGCTTGAACACTTTGTTGCTCGACTTGTGATCGTGAACTGTCTCGATAATATGCTCGATTAGTATCTGTTTAGGGTGGCTGCAACTAAGGTAGTAAATGAACCAATGCATACGATGAACAACTCGAGCTCCTCAGGATTAAAATCGATTATGTTCGTTTAAATTTGTAAATAAATAAGCTTGAACACTTTTAAAGCTCGAAGGTTAAATGAACTTAACATGAACATAGTCCAACTTGTTTATCTATATTCATGAACAAACTCTTTTGTTGTTTAACAAATAACTTATTAAATATTTAATATTAAGTGCAATGATAATCGATATCATATATGATATATTATTTTAATAAAAATTGATTAACTATAGCTTAATTAATAATATATTTAATAATAATATTNAACAACAAAAAATAACTTGTTAAATATTTAATATTAAGTGCAATGATAATCGATATTATATATGATATATTATTTTAATAAAAATTGATTAACTATAGCTTAATTAATAATATATTTAATAATAATATTACTATATCAATAATATTTTAAGTTCAATTTTTAATTATAAATTTTTTTATTAATATATATTTATTAATTAACCCAATTTAAATAAATTAACTTAATTAATTCTCATATATATATATATATATATTTATGAAAAAGCCCAAGGACTGATATATTAAAGATAAAGATACAGATAGGTTTGTGTTTATGCCGCGTACCTCAGCCTGTTGGTTGGAATTTTTGGTGTAAGATCCCTCAGGTCGGGGTTCGAATCCCTCTATTGCGATGTGAGCCTTAAGGAGGGTGGTACTCGAATTGTTAGACACATTAAGAGTGACTGGAGGTTCATAAATCCCACACTTTACATCTATTTTTCTCAATTTAATTTTAATGAGCCAATTTTGAGCCGAACACGAGCCGAACATAAGCATGAATATTTAAATCGAGCTGAACACGAACACACTGTTCACGAGCCGATTTCGAACACGAGCCGAACACGAGCTCGCTCAAGCTCGGCTCATTTACAACCCTAATTGTGAGGTCTCAATGACTATTTACTTGTTGATCTTAAATACTCATTTGTTGATTTCGTGCTTCGAGCACTCGAAAGGGAATACTACGAGACTCGAGATGACCGTTATTCCAGGGCTTGAATGTTTTTTTGCCGGTCTATGTTATTTTATTTTCGAATGCCTCCCTTGGGGGCTGTTTTACCTGTTGTTTGGTGGATTTAAACATTGCGATTTTTAAGGCTTTGCCTATGGATTCACGTACTATTTTAGAGTCAGTTTGTTAACTGATTTTAGAGAGTTTATACACTATTTTGGATTGGATTTGCTAGTTGATTTTGGGACATTTAAAATTGATACTTTGAGCTTACATGAGAGTTGTTTGGGAATTTTAAAATTATTGTTTTAGGGCTGATTTTGAGAGCTTTGCCTATTGTTTTGGGGCTGATTTTGATAGCTTTATTTGCTGTATTGTGGCTGGATTTTGAGAGCTTTGTCTATTGTTTTGGGGCTAATTTTGAGAGCTTTGTCTACTGTTTTGGAGGCATGAAACTCATCATTTGCTGGGTTGTTTTAATCACTGTTTTGAGGCATTTTGGTGGGCTGATTTTGAGGCAATCTTCGCACTGTTTTGGCGAGATTTATGTAGCCTGTTAGTGCTGATTTACATGCAGTTTAGAATTGGTTTTAGGGACCCCTTTTGCCCACTATTTTTGGTTTCAATTGATTGTTATTTAAACGCATTCAGGTCAATTCACTTGCTGTTTTTCCCTTTGACTTTACTAGCTTTGGGAGTGGGTTTGCCTCATCCTTCTTTTGTTTTATTTCTTTTTAAATGGTTAAGTCAAAAATGAGAATTTCTGATTTTTTTACTTGGAAGACACTTAGAAATATTTGAGGATTAGTTGAAAAACACTTAATTGAGGATTGAATACCTTAAACCACTGCAAACACAATTTAGAAGTGTAGGTTTCCTAGATTTTATGAGCACACCTTAGGTGAGAGCCCATCTATCTAATTCTCAGTGTAGGCTTCCTAGATTTTAGGAGACATCTTAGATGAGATTCTATCTACTCAATTCTCAGTATAGACTTCCTAGATTTTAGGAACACACCCTAGGTGAAAGTTCATCCACCTATTTTACAGTGCAGACTTCTTAGATTTCAGGAGCACACCCTAGGTGGCGTTCATCCACCTAATTTTTGAATAAATAATGAAACTTGACACTTGACCCTGATTCACAAACTGAGTAAGACACTATACATGAGGTTGCACCGAGACGTAGTTCATGCTTCCCTAATTAAATCAATAGCGGAATTCCCGCAATGACTTAATCTATAGTGAAACCCAATGCATCGGGATTTGAGCTTGGATATTACACTCAAATTTTCCTAGCAATTGGAGACATTTGTTAATGCCACATATAGACCACTGGACTAGAATAAGTCTAGAGTTTAGGTGGCGAGGGTAATGACGACATTGCTTATGTGTGCTTAAACGAGGGATACAAAGTGAGATTATTAGAATAGTATCTTCTACCTCAAATTTAATAAGAAAGAGGAAAGTACCGATGATACTTTTCGCCGACTCTTGGTGGGATTGTTGCCCCCGATGTTCTTAAGTTGTTAGTAGTTCTAGCACGATTAGAGTGACTAGCCTGTGGACTACACGATTTTACAAAATATTTACAAAATAAAACAAAAATCTCTTTTGCATGTTAAAAAGAACTCTACATAGAAAAAAATTAAATAACTTTTGCATGAAAATCGAAGAATTGTTCTATAAAAATTTATAGAAATCCACGACTAATCACGTGGATTGAGGTTAAGGACTGCCCTCCGTAGATTGTCGGGATGGTAACTCTTGTTCAAGATCGGGAAGCACACAGTCCAGCTCCGAGCCCCCACTTTTACCAATGTCTTACACCCAGTCATGGTCTTTCATATGTGGCTAAAGGTTTGTTTTACTTGTGATTTCTACTACTCATTTTTTCTGACTTTCGTGCTGAGTTTTCTCGTCTTGTTTATTTTTCTTGCAAGCTTAGTTAAAACTGCTACAAAGTATGCTATGTTTGTAATATTAATCGCGTGACATTAACAGATGCCTGAGTACACTTTTACAGTTTCTCCACAACTTTTTTTCTTTGCTGCATTTTACTTTTCAAGTACCTTTTATTTACCTGCAATTTGTTTATTCTTCATGCAAAACTAAAACCGAAATAAAACAAAACCAAATATTGACACCAAATTTGTGAAACATAAACCACCAATCTCTTGCACTTAAACCCTGGAGCTATCGCGACAGCAGAAGGTTCAGAGCTAAATTTGTGGGCAGCACGACGAGGAACTCAGACAGAGCAGCAAGAGGATCTTTTTCAGTAATCTCTTTCCCAGTCTAAATAACAACCCATAGGACTTCGAGGTAGTTCGCCCAGCACGACGTAAATCCTCACACCCTCTTTAGGCTCCTATACAACCATGTTGTGCAGCGTAAGTCCTAACTCGCCCTAGGTTCCGAGGTTGTCGTGTGACACGACATAAACCCTCTTATCTCTGTGGGCTATTTGCATAATCTCATTTGCATAATCAGATATTATGCAAATGTAAGTCTCAAACAATAAAATTGACAAGATTAAATACCTAAATAATATCGTCATTAAAACTCAACCACATATTAGGATAGTTTAGTAAGTCACTGAGGTTTTCTCCTTAGAATCTGTGACATCCCGTACCTCTTCCTTCTTTTGGACTCCTGAAAAATAACTATTTCTATTTGAGTCACTCCCACTTGCTTTCCACGTCCTACCGTGAAAACTTAAACCTCGAATTCTTGAAGACTAGTATCTCTGATCATTATCGAGAGTTTTTTCAAGTGACTTCAGTCATTTGTGATAAAATTAACTATAGGGGCTTGCTTTTATAGGGAACTTGAAACTCAGGTAAAATAAACTCTATTTAATATTTGTATTAAATAAGAGAATTTATCGGTCACACATAAAAAATTCGCAGACTAAACAAATATCATAAATCTCTTAGTTTGCAGGATTGTGTCTATCGCCGATGTATACACTTATCTCTCGGGAGGGTATAGTACTCGTGGTATTGGACACGATTATGCAAACCATTAGACAAATGAGATCCATTTAGTCTTATTTAAAAAAAAAAATTAAAACACTACTTTCAAAACCTAAACTATATATCTCATATATTTAAATTAAATTTCAAAATAAAAAGTTGACTGACACATACATAACTAAAGCAAAATGAATTGGGCTTAAAGCTTATCCATGATATAATCCAATTGATATAGAAAAATACTTGGTCAATCCTTTTTTTGGTTCAAACACAACTCTAGTATACATTTTTTTAATGACTTGAATATAAACAATATCAATACATTTTTAAAAAAAATTGTCCAAAGTACTTCTCTTTGAACTTTATCATAGTTTTTTTTTAAATTCAATGAAAATCATATGTAGATCCTTCTTATATTTTTTTATTCTAACTTCTCAATAAATGCATAACATCCACAGTAGACTTGCCTGACATGAATCCAAACTTACTTTGAGAAATTTTTATATCACGTTGTAACTTATGTTGAATTATTATCTTCCATACCTTTAATGTATGACGCAATAACTTAATTCGTTTATAATTTACATAATTTTGTGTATCCCCTTTATTCTTAAAAATATGAACCAAGACTCTTTCTCCACTCATTAGACATTTCTTTAGTTTTTAAAATAATATTAAAAATTTTACTAATCCAAAAAATTCTCAGATCTCCTAAACATTATCACATTTTTATTGGAATACTATCATATCCTATTGTTTTTTCATACTCATCTTTTCGAATGTCTCCTCAATTTTCGTTTTTCTAACGTGATAGTGAGAATAAAAAAATTTGTTATTATATTTGACATTAAGATAATTAAAATTGATTGTATTTTCACAAGTTTATCAAAATATCCCACCCACATATGTTGAATATCCTCGTATAAAAAAGTATTTTTTGATTTTCATCATTAATACACTTGAATTAAATCATTACTTTTCTTGTTTTTTCTGTGATTAGTTTATACATACATTTTTCACACCTTTAGTATCTAATTTATTATCAAGATCATTAAAAAGAAAATTTTTATGTTCATAAATTATTCTCTTAGACTTCATACGGGTCACCTTTTTTTTCTAATTCTCCAAATTTTTACATTTAAATAAGTTTTTTTGATAAACTTTTTATTTTTTATATTTTCTTGCACATTATTATTTCGCAACTAACTATTTTTATTCATAAGAGCTCTTCTTTTTTATTCTTCAAGCACTTTTTTTGCAACTTGTTTAATAGTACTCATTACTTTATCCCACATAGTATTAACTTCTTCATGAATATCTCAAATCTTAAGATTTCGAAGTTATTTTTTTTAAAAAAATTAACTTGCAAACCTCACTTCCTCTCTGCCATTTTGCCCCAACCATCTTCTATCTCATGCCTGAAGTCTTTTCCGTACAATCGTTAATATTATTTGATTGCAAAAAAAACTTGCAACATATATTCTTATTTAAATTGTATAAAATAATTAGATATTAATTTAGGATTTATTCAATTGCCTATTTATTTAGATTTCTAAAATCATTATTGAAAACATTATATGAGAACTCAAATAGCCATTCAAATTTTTAACTTATTGAATACTCGTTCACTTGACATAAACAAATCAAGTTCAAGTATTGAAAATATTTAACAAGTCAATTCTGAACATCATGTGAAAGCTCGAGTTAAGCTCAATTTGAACATGAACAATCTGTAATATTACCAAGCCAAGTTCAATCTATCATATACTTGGCTTCACTCTGCTTGATTATAATCATAACTGTAATTTTTTAAAAAGGTTGTTGTAAAGCTGTGCTGGAGAAAACTTCTTAGAAAACTGTGGTGAGAATTATAAATATATGTTTTTATTTTTAAAAAAATTGACAATTTTCTTATAGTCGCCGCATTTTAACAGGTTAGCACTGTGGTGGTAGTATGAAATACAAAGTAGGTAGAAAGCTGTCTCGAACATACCTTAGAGTTCGATACTAGCTTGCTGAAACACAAATTAAGTTATAATAAAAAGTATTATTTAATTTAAATTAATTATAAGAAAAAGCTAATTTAAACTTATTTTAAAGTTCTATGATTTTTTCATATTATTTTTATTAACTAAAAAAAAACTTTTGAAGAAATATATAAAAAAGGAAGATTTACATACATAATACTTAAATCCTATGTATTTACCTATCTAACACCAAAACTTCAATTTTTACATGGATACCACTTTAGCATGAAAATTGTGTTTCACTTTTTAAAAGTTAAGATGATGGTATTTTCTATGTGGTATCCAAGATTTGGATGGTTTAAATGCAGCAAAAGAAAATTTTGGTGTTAGATATTTAAATACATAAGAATTGGGTGGTAAGCATGCAAATGCCCGATAAGAAATAACTCATTTGGCATTAAATCTGAAGTGTTTCCTTTAGTCTTTTAGTCCCACATTGGGAAGAGGACAAGTATAACCTTTGTGTAAATGGAATGACAAAACAGCTAGGGTTGAATGCTTTAAGCTATATGTGTAAAGTTAAATTTTTAATTTTAAATTTGTTAGGTTAATTTGATTTATTAAGGTTCACAAATTATTATTTATCTACATTAACAATTAATAAGTTTGGGCTTGACTATACTAAACGAGTTGAAGCTTGATTAAGCTTAATTGAGTTGCAGCTCAATTAAGCTTAATTGAGTTTCTCGATAAAACCAAACTAGAGCCGAGCTCAAATCAAGCTTGATTCAATAAGGAATTTCAATGAACCGATCTTGGACATCAAAAGTTTGAATTGAGCTAAATAGTTTAAACCAGTTCGAGTTTAAACAGGCTCCTGCTCGGCTCGACTCGGTTCGTTTGAAGCGTTATGTCTCCCTCTCGGCCTCTCTCCCTCTCTAGATTCTCGATCATCGCCTACATTCTCTCACTCCTCTTTTATTGCTCCCTCTCTCTATCCCGCCCTTCTCTATTCGCCATTTTTGCCTCTCTAGATCGCTTACCTCACAATTTATCATCTTTCTCTTGTTGCTCTCTCTCCTCTCCTTTAATCCATCTTTGATACCTCTGTCACGCATGAGTAGCCACCGATCTCGCACTTCAAGGTCATCTAACTCATTCATTTAGCCCAGATTTGGCCAAAGATAGCAATAAACTAGGTTTAATTCACTTATTCAAGTACAGATTTAAGGGAAATGCTTTGATACATGCCCATTCCATTTACCAAATAAAAATCTGTCAAACAGAACACTGCGTGAACAGTTTATACTGATTTATTTTAGTTTTGATAATCAAAGAGAGCCCATTTGTTCAAGCAATTAATATAAGCTTGCCTATTTTCATGTAATTCCTTTGATTAAATGTCTGCTTGATGGTCTTTATTGCAGAGTCTCTCAGATAGTTGTTTCCCTCTAAATAATGGTCAATCAGCAAGTCGTCTTCATGGTATTTTATTTTGTCAAGCTTATCTTAAAATTCTTTAGCTACTGGCACTTACTTTTTGATAATTTTTCTTTGCAGAATTTTTCTTACGTCAATTTTGTGATGCTCACACATGCACTGGAGGAAAAAAGCCATTTTCTAGAGGGGGCAAGGTAAAAATAACATTTTTCCACTTCTGTAAGCATTATACATTTTTTTTTCTTGAAGATACAACTATTTGCTCGGCACTTAGTTCTTTTATATCCCGAAATATTGTCATAGCTCAAGGCTGCTTGAAATTATGTTCTTTTGAGATCAATTTTGTTGTTAAATTTACATTTTATATATTGTGACTAATTCATCTTTTCCCTATGATAGAGGGTATGAGCTTGTTTAATGATTAGAATAACTAAAGATTTTCTAAAGCAGAAAAGGCTCATATTAGTTAGCTTACAGATTTTATTGTCTGTGCAGAAGGAGTCGAGCGTATTTTATCTAGCTGTTTGCATATTAGTTGTGATGTTGTTACCTTTATTCTATACTCTGGTTTACTTACAACAAAGGTTCGTATCATTTATCATTATTACAATTTAATGCTTGAAAGTTCGGAGTGATGCCTAATTCCTTCTTTCCTTTGTAGAGAGATGAAAAAGGGTGTACAAGTTCTGAAACGCATATCAAAACCTGGATTAAAGTCAAAGCCCTCTTAATTGTAAGTTTCTTTTGTGTGATATTATTTTAAGGTTTGGTAGAATATTAAATCCTTGCTGAATATTTACTTGGTAATTCCTTGTTGAATATATACTTGGTAATTCTTAGGTGATTCTTCAATTGATAAGAGTCTCGGTTTAACGAGAATGTTTTAGTCAATAGTACAAGAGTTAATACTTGTTCATGTTCCTTGAGTATTTTAATATTATATGTTTGCTTAGAAGGTTTTGTAATCACTAAAGGTTAATGCGACTAGTTTCAATTTATTCGGTATGTAAAATGTTTTGTTAAATTATCATTATGACATAAGCTTGGTTAGAGTCCATCTTCATTATTTAAATGGGTGAAATTACAAGAGTCTTAAAAGCTCTACAATATGATAGTTATGTTCCTTGTTGTTAATGCTAGAAATTATTATATTCCGTGTTGTTAATGCTACAAATTATGGACTTTGAAAATTTGTGCCGGGCTCTTCTAAGAGATTTGTGATTTTGGGTCAGAATTTCAAAAGATGTTTTGAATTTAAGGAAAAAAGCCATTTGTGATGTTGCATTTATTTTGTAAGGACTTGTGATCTGATGCTAGATTTCTTATAGGCATATGCCATTAGTGTTAATTGAACATCTTGATGATTAGAGAAAACTTTCAATTGAGGCTTAGTCTAAGGTGCTAAATGCATAGCTTATAGGGACAACGATTTCAATTTGGGGTATATGAAACTTATTGCCATTTTGCTTTAGAGTGGATAGTGGGCGAATATCGGCAAACTCGATTAAAAACCTATAGATTTGTAGTCTCGAGTTGTCTTGGATTCTGATTACGAGAAATTTGACCCAGCTTGACTAATACATCTTTGTCAGAAGCTATGGGCTATATTATCCAAGGAAATCTTAAAGACCTAGAATATATGCTTGTCTAAGGAGATTATTTTTAGTTAGTTAGCTGATGGAGATTTTATGCCTTATTGCTTGCACTTTGTAATTCATTACTTAGATGAATTGGCCATTATAAAATTTACAGGTTTTTAGCTGTGATTGTAATTTAATGATGCCATTCTTGTGGTGAATTGACCAAAAAATCGCGATCATAATCTTTCCTCTTTGGTGTCATTTATCAATAAAACTACTAGGTTAAAGTGGTGAATTAACCAAAGGATCACAATCTTAACCATACCTTTTTGGTGTAATTCATCAATAAAAATACTAGTTCAAAGGACATTTACTATGTTTTTTTTTTGCGTGAGATTTTTTAGAGTGATCATAAATGTATATTTGGTATAAATTTGGTTCTTTGTGAGTTTAGATCATCTTAAATTTGTTAGCATTGACAAGTTTATTATGGATGATGAGTCAATATTTGCCTTTTACTTTAATTACTTATATAACTTTTTCTATTTGTACTTTCCTATATGAATTTGCCCTAAATTCTTCTCTAAATGATTTGCATTGGGATTTGAGGGCACTTTAAAAATTGGGTTCTCTTTGGGTGAGTTTGCGCTCAACACGGTCATTTTTGTGGTATTTGAATAAGTTTATTCCATTGTCTTGGAAGTTGGATCTTGACTACTCTGTTCTTTTGTGGGATTGGATCCAAGATTTATGTATGGCTTGAGTTTACTTGGATATTTATTGCGTCATGGACTTTGCTAAGTCTATATTCATATGTAGAGGACCTAGTCTATATATTAGAATTTATTATGTATGATTATCCCGTAGAGACACGGTATTGAGAATTTGCATTTTGAAAGCAAAAATTTTTTATAGGGTATTTGAAGGCCTTATGCAACTGTAAAATATAGTATATTAAGTGATTTGTGTCACGCTTTGTTTCTGATACTCGGGGAGCCGAAGAGGAGATGAAGCGAGGGGTCTGAAATTTAAGGAGGCAAGTTCATTATATAAAATGATGCGTAGGAGGGAGGTAGAGGTGAGGTTGATGTACCTTGAAGAGTCATTGGGTGTATGAAAGCAACAAGATTGACAGGCGCAAGTTAGAGCTTCCTCATAGATGGAGGCAATGATGTCAACGGACGACGACACCTCTGTCAAGCAGAGATGAGGCGGTGTGGGTGTCAAGTATAGGATCCGATGTCAGTGTTGTGCGACTGATCGAAGGAAGGCTAGGGAAGGAGCCCTCATGCGTGTAGGAAGGAAGTGGAATCACGTGCAGAGGGGAAGAAACTTTTATTTTCCTGGACTAGGGCTTGACATAAGAAAGTTAAGTTTTAATAAACTTTATTTAATTGATTTAATAAGAAAATTANACATGAGGGTATTTCGATTTCAATGTGAGATAGAATCAATGTATATGGTGATAGATCAATTCAGGAATACGTCATAGATCTGGAGTGGTTGTGGGTAGATCTTGATCACTTCTCGTCGATGTCGAGCTGTGGCGATCTGGAGTGCAAGAAGGGGAGATCATTACAAATATGAGGACTATACAACTTTTGGCCCATCTGAACCTGACCTTTGATCAAAGGAGATCAGTCCTCCTAGCTCAGGCGACCATCACTTCACTAAATGAGTTCATTGCTGTAATGATACAAGAAGAGAGCCTAATGAAGCTATACTCTGAGCCGAGTAGACTTTTGGGTGCGCGATCAGTGTTGAATGCCTCAATCTCTAGATATGATAGGTGTCCAAGAAGAGACTCGGAAGTGCTACAACTGTGGCGAAGTCGTGTATTTGAGCAAGGCCTGCCCTAAGCTACTTAAGGAGAGAGACTAGTGAACATAGGCGAGGTGGAGTTCGTGGTGGTCAAAAAGGCAGAAAAAGGGGGTTGTCGGGCAAATGTGATGGTTGCAGAGGAGGGATAAGTGTGATTTTTACCTATGAGGATCACGAGCTCCTGGAGTTGTTAAAGAGGAAGCAAAGCAATAGGAGATATGTCTGAGGATGCTTCCAGCCAGTCGTAATTATAGGATAACATTGTCATTTATGCTCACTCCGACAAAGGTACTTTTGATATACATGCTCTTACCTCTATGTCCATCACAGGAACATCAGAATGAATAGTAGATTTTGGTGCATTTCAACATGTGACAAGTGCTGCTAGAGAGTTTTTTTATACTCCCCTAGCAATACCAGAAAACACCCAGACTGTTGATGGTATAACACAACTTATAGTTGGTAAGGGTACAATGAGAGTATCAATTATATGACTTTATTCCATATTTTGTATGCTCTTTTTTCTGTGAACCTTTATTCATTAGGGTCATTATTCTTTAGCTAAAATGTGTTATTTCTTTTGTATCCCAAATGTGTTCTTCCAAGAGAAAGGGACGGGCCAAATATTGGAGTTTGGAACATGACATAGTTGACTCTGGTATTTGGATCAGGAGGGGAGGGAATCAAAGTCGACATCTATAGTAGAGAGTGAGGGAGTAGGAGATTCTGGGAGGATTGTGGTTAATGTTTTGATGCTACATCACAGACATATGGGACACTCCTGTTTTTACTTGTTAAGTCGATTCTATCATTCTTTGTATGAAAAGATAAATAAACAAAAGCTTGTGTGTGATACTTGTGAGTTTGACAAGCTTACTATGAACTTTTATATCATTTTTGGGAATAAGAGTTCTGATATTTTTGACTTTATCATTATGATGTTTGTGAATCTTGTTCTACTATTTTTATGAATGATCATCGATTTTTGTAATCTTTATTGAACTTTTTTTTCGTTTTATTTGGTTATATTTGATGAAAAATAAGGGTGATATGTTTGCTTGCTTTAAAGAGTTTTATAAGGCAATTGAGACTCAATATGATGTAGTAGTGAATGTATTGAGTTCTGATAATGGGGCAGAGTATACCAACAAAACATTTAGGGAATATTTATCAGCCTAGGGGATACAACATCAAATCATATGCCCGCCCATACATGTCGGCATAAAATGGAGTAGCAGAGTTGAATAATAAACATATTTTAGAGGTTGCCTAGAGCATGATGATCACAATGAATGTCCCAAAGCGCTTATAGGGTCAAAACAATTTTGACAGTTGCTCAATTAATTAACAGGATGCTATCAAAAGTGTCGGATTGGAAGTCTCCTTGTCAGATATTGAAAGGAGATAATAGCGGGACCCTTCCATTGAAAGTGTTTAGAGGTGTATATTTTGTGAAGGATAACAAGCCATTGGTTGAGAAGCTGGATCCCAAAGCTGTGAAATGTGTGTTTGTATCTTATTTGCTACCTAGAAGGGGTATGTCTGCAGTCCAATAGAGAAGAGAATGTTTGCGAGCATGGATGTGTCATTTAGAGAATTTACTTAGGAGGTGACCTCAACCTTCGGTGACTCACTGGATACTGGAGATATGAGAGAAGGTGAGGTAAGTAACAATTGTGAGAGAGCGGTGCACGTGGGAGCAATGCCTTATCCTGTGATGTGGGAGGAATCAGTTGAGGAATCGAAAAAAGAGGAGAGTGAATCCAAATGTGGTGGGATTCAGGCTGAAGGTGAGTTAAGAGTATATACACGGAGAACGAAGGAAAATTAGGGAACGGTGCCTATAGGGCCTGATCTTCTCCAACTCTTGAGACACCTACACCTTCCTCTTCCGACTCAAAACTCTTAGATGATATAGTTCCTCCTCTTTCTTCTCCTAACCTCTCAACTTAAAGAAGGACCTCCCGCAACAATGTGGGACATCCTCTCGATCGTTTTGGGTGAAAATATGTCATTGCTAACTCTACTTCATATTCTAACACATCACACCTTTACATGCAGCATTCGTTGCATCTTTGGACCCTGTTTCTATACCCAATTGTTGGCGGGTTGCTAAGGAGGATTGATCCTAAGTGGAAAGCAACTATGCATGAAGAGCTTGGGGTTCTCGATAAAAACTGAACATGGGAGGTAGTGTCATTACCAGTGGGAAAAAAAGGCGAATGGGTGCAACTGAATTTTCATATTGTAGCAAACTCCAAAAGGGAAGGCGGAGCGATACAAGACACGACTGGTGGAGAATGGGTATAGTCAGACGTATGACATTAACTATGATGAAACTTTTGTACCGGTCATAAAGATGAGCACAGTGAGGACACTGACTTCTCTTGTAGTGAATGGTGAGTGGAGGTAACACCAACTCGATGTGAATAATGAATTTCTTCATGGTGAGTTACTGGAGAAGCTATATATGGAGATACCATCTAGATTTGACACAGTCCAGACAGTGGGCAAGGTGTGTAGGCTCAAAAAGTTACTCTATAGCTTCAAGCAGTCTCATTGAGCTTGGTTTGACAAGTATAGAAAGGCTATGTTAGACATGGGTTATCAACAGATCAATTTAGACTGTACATCGTTCTTTTGATAACATTAAGGCCACACCACTAAAGTTGTTGTGTGTTGTCAGCGGTGATGATGTGGCAAAAAATTGGCTAACCATAGGTAAGATTGGACAATGAATTTGAGGTGAGATTTTTGACAACTTGGATATTTTCTTAGGATTGAAATGACCCGTGGACCTGAGGGGATGATCTTGTCCCAGAGAAAGTTTATACTAGATCTCCTCGCAAAAATAGGCATGCTGGGGTATCTGTTGTCTCTCCGATTGATCAGAAGACCAAGCTGAGTGTAGAAGCAGGGAATCAGTTGATCATGAGAGGTAACAGAGATTGGTAGGTCATCTGATTTATCTGTGTCACGCTTGACCCAACATCTCTTTTGAAGTGAGCGTGGTGATTCACTAATTGCATGATCCAAGGAAGTATGGATGCAGTGTATTTGATTTTGAGGATCCTGAAGAGTGCACCCAAGAAGGGGTTTATCTTTAGGAAGAATAAGCATGTAGCCCTTGAGGGTTTTTGTGATGCTGATTAGGCAAGTTATGCAGATGACAGAATATCCACCTCAGGATATTGCATGTTCAGAGTGGACAGCTTGGTCTTTTGGAAGAGAAAGAAATATTCTGTAGTAGTGAGGTCAACAACAAAGACAGAGTACAGGGCTATTGCCTTAGGAATTATTGAGATGATGTGGTTGAGAGCCTTGTTGGTTAAGTTTAAGTTGGACCAAGGAACTCAAATAAATTTGTGGTGCGACAAAAGATAAATAAATTTATTAGCGGTTCTTTTATTTATTAACAGTTAGTTATAGAAAATGAATTTAGAAAGCTTAATTCTCACCGTACGACCATCTGGTTAATTTCAAGTTTCGGGTCGGGTCATGATAAAAATGGTATTAGGGCCAATGTTTAGGATTAATTTATTTAATATTGATGAAAGTGTCAATAGGGTAATTACAATAACATTTTAATAATAATAAAAATAAAAAAATTTAATTTAACTCAAATTAATAATTATATCCATTCAGACATAGATATTAACCCAAAATTATAGAAAAAGAGAGTATGATAGAAAGCGATGAAGTACTACTACTATAAATGTGAACACAAATGTCCTATCACGGATGATGCCGACAATGACCCGATTGATTCGAGAGTTCATATTGCAATCTATTGGAAGTGATATAGTCGTTGTAGATAAGTACTTAAATATGTTCCATGATTTAAGTCCACCATTGTTTAAGGGAATTGAAATTCGATTGAAGCAGAGATTTGACTGATGTAAANCGGAAGTGATATAGTCGTTGTAGATAAGTACTTAAATATATTCCATGATTTAAGTCCACCATTGTTTAAGGGAATTGAAATTCGATTGAAGCAGAGATTTGACTGATGTAAATTGAGAATATATTTTATATTGTGGCCTGTCTGGATGAAAGAAGAGTGTTATTAATTACATTTGTGTTGGATGGAGAAGCTAAAATGTAGTGGCGTAGGCAGCATTAGGATGCTGAAGATAGTATAAGAGAGAATGCTTGATGGGCTCTAACACATGCTACTAGTGTCGTCAGTCTGATCATATAATGAGATATAGTCCATCGCGTAGGCAGAGGAGCATTGAAGATCTAAAATCAAGTGGATCTCCTTCATAGAAGACTGCAGGTGGGCAGAAAAGGATAGCTAGAGCTTTTGCTCCTACCCAAGTTCAACCAAGACAATCTATTCGACCTCGAGTTTATTCTCTTACTCATTTTGAACCTGAAGAACCTACTGCTATTGTTGGTGATAAGGTCTAATGAGTTTAGCATTTTCTTAGCATATTTTTTATTTGATTTTATTGATAAGGGGAGTTAGTTGTGTGGTATGGCATAAAGTCTTTACTTTACAATAATTATTTTTCATCTTAATGAATGAAACCTAGTTTTCACCAGGAAATGTTTGAATAGCTTATGTTAGTCAGCTTAATGACAGATGACTTGAGGTTTGTTTTTTTTTTAATTTTGAGGATGAAATTTTTGTTAGTGGGGAATATTGTTATGCCTCATTTCAAATACCTAGGGGAGCCGAAGAGGGGGAGATGAAGTGAGGGGGCCAGAAATTTAAGGAGGTAAGTTCGCTCTATAAACTAACACATAGGAGGGATGCATAGGTGAGATCGACATATCTGGAGAGTCGACAGTCCATACGAAAGCAGGAGGATTGTCAGGCTCAAGTTAGGGCCTCCTTGTAGCAGGAGGCAACGACGTTGCCTGACGACGACATCCCTGTCAAGCAAAGAGAAGGCGATGTCGGTGTCTGGCAGAGGATGCAGTGTCAATGTCAACAGAGGAGCTAGTGTCGATGTTGTGTGGTCGATCTAAGGAAGTCGAGGGAAGGAACCTTCGTATCCCTGTAGCCGGAGGCAACNATGAAATTTTTGTTAGTGGGGAATATTGTTATGCCTCGTTTCAAATACCTAGGGGAGCCGAAGAGGGGGAGATGAAGTGAGGGGGCCAGAAATTTAAGGAGGTAAGTTCGCTCTATAAACTAACACATAGGAGGGAGGCATAGGTGAGATCGACATATCTGGAGAGTCGACAGTGCATACGAAAGCAGGAGGATTATCAGGCTCAAGTTAGGGCCTCCTTGTAGCCGGAGGCAACGACGTTGCCTGACGACGACATCCCTGTCAAGCAGAGAGAAGGCGATGTCGGTGTCTGGAAGAGGAGGCAGTGTCAATGTCAACAGAGGGGCTTGTGTCGATGTTGTGTGGTCGATCTAAGGAAGTCGAGGGAAGGAACCTTCGTATCCCTGTAGCCGGAGGCAACGACGTTGATTGATGATGACGTCCCTGTCAAGCAGAGGGGAGGCGATGTCGGTGTCAGGCAGAGGGGGCGGCGTTGTCAGTGTCAGTGTCAACAGAGGAGCCAGTGTCGATGTTGTGCGGTCGATCTAAGGAAGTCGAGAGAAGGAACCTTTGTACGTGTAGGAAGGAGGCAAAATTGCATGGATTAAGGCTCGATCGAGAAAAATTAAGTCTNCCTTATCCTGTGATGTGGGAGGAATCAGTTGAGGAATCGAAAAAAGAGGAGAGTGAATCCAAATGTGGTGGGATTCAGGCTGAAGGTGAGTTAAGAGTATATACACGGAGAACGAAGGAAAATTAGGGAACGGTGCCTATAGGGCCTGATCTTCTCCAACTCTTGAGACACCTACACCTTCCTCTTCCGACTCAAAACTCTTAGATGATATAGTTCCTCCTCTTTCTTCTCCTAACCTCTCAACTTAAAGAAGGACCTCCCGCAACAATGTGGGACATCCTCTCGATCGTTTTGGGTGAAAACATGTCATTGCTAACTCTACTTCATATTCTAACACATCACACCTTTACATGCAACATTCGTTGCATCTATACCCAATTGTTGGCGGGTTGCTAAGGAGGATTGATCCTAAGTGGAAAACAACTATGCATGAAGAGCTTGGGGTTCTCGATAAAAACTGAACATGGGAGGTAGTGTCATTACCAGTGGGAAAAAAAGGCGAATGGGTGCAACTGAATTTTCATATTGTAGCAAACTCCAAAAGGGAAGGCGGAGCGATACAAGACACGACTGGTGGAGAATGGGTATAGTCAGACGTATGACATTAACTATGATGAAACTTTTGTACCGGTCATAAAGATGAGCACAGTGAGGACACTGACATCTCTTGTAGTGAATGGTGAGTGGAGATAGCACCAACTCGATGTGAATAATGAATTTCTTCATGGTGAGTTACTGGAGAAGCTATATATGGAGATACCATCTAGATTTGACACAGTCCAGACAGTGGGCAAGGTGTGTAGGCTCAAAAAGTTACTCTATAGCTTCAAGCAGTCTCATTGAGCTTGGTTTGACAAGTATAGAAAGGCTATGTTAGACATGGGTTATCAACAGATCAATTTAGACTGTACATCGTTCTTTTGATAACATTAAGGCCACACCACTAAAGTTGTTGTGTGTTGTCAGCGGTGATGATGTGGCAAAAAATTGGCTAACCATAGGTAAGATTGGACAATGAATTTGAGGTGAGATTTTTGACAACTTGGATATNGGATTGGAAGTCTCCTTGTCAGATATTGAAAGGAGATAATAGCGGGACCCTTCCATTGAAAGTGTTTAGAGGTGTATATTTTGTGAAGGATAACAAGCCATTGGTTGAGAAGCTGGATCCCAAAGCTGTGAAATGTGTGTTTGTATCTTATTTGCTACCTAGAAGGGGTATGTCTGCAGTCCAATAGAGAAGAGAATGTTTGCGAGCATGGATGTGTCATTTAGAGAATTTACTTAGGAGGTGACCTCAACCTTCGGTGACTCACTGGATACTGGAGATATGAGAGAAGGTGAGGTAAGTAACAATTGTGAGAGAGCGGTGCACGTGGGAGCAATGTCTTATCCTGTGATGTGGGAGGAATCAGTTGAGGAATCGAAAAAAATAGGAGAGTGAATCCAAATGTGGTGGGCTTCAGGCTGAAGGTAAGTTAAGAGTATATACACGGAGAACGAAGGAAAATCCGGGAACGGTGCCTATAGGGTCTGATCTTCTCCAACTCTTGAGACACCTACACCTTCCTCTTCCGACTCAAAACTCTTAGATGATATAGTTCCTCCTCTTTCTTCTCCTAACCTCTCAACTTAAAGAAGGACCTCCCGCAACAATGTGGGACATCCTCTCGATCGTTTTGGGTGAAAATATGTCATTGCTAACTCTACTTCATATTCTAACACATCACACCTTTACATGCAGCATTCGTTGCATCTTTGGACCCTGTTTCTATACCCAATTGTTGGCGGGTTGCTAAGGAGGATTGATCCTAAGTGGAAAGCAACTATGCATGAAGAGCTTGGGGTTCTCGATAAAAACTGAACATGGGAGGTAGTGTCATTACCAGTGGGAANAGTGAATATTGAAAAAGTCTAGGGGTTTATTTGTAAAAAGTTGTAAGACCCTATTCAAGCCCATCTTATGAGTTTAGAGTTTAGCTTTTGTTTAGAAAAAAAATCAATTTGGTAATTGAGCCAAACCTAGTTGGCAGTTTAGAATCTCTGGATCAAGCAACAGGAGCTTCGCTCATGGGGTGGAAGACGAGAAACGTGGGAGCATCGACTGTTCTTGTGCGGTGTGATCCTGTCTTTGCTTTCCTCACTAGGTGAGCTTTATTTGTCCGTGTGCACTACGATCCCGTCTTCGCTTCCCTCGCTCACTTCAATGAGCGTTGGTTGTCCGTGTGCGTTGCGATCCTGTCATTGCTTCCCAGTGGCTTAATAGTGGAAGCAGGGAGGACAATGGATTACCAGGGAGGACAGAGCTTCGGTCATTGTAGTTTCGAATAGGGTTGCGAGTCTCCAGGGGCTTACTTGTTCTAGCAGGGAGGACGGAGCAGAAGACTAGAAAGACCGGAGCGTCGGCGGATCCTTCTAATTGAAGATGTCAGGAGATAAAGATATTGCGAAAGGAAAATGATTGAGGCTTCTAGGGAAGGTAGATCCCGAAGTTTTGAAGGTCTTGATGAGGTTCATGCAGAGAGCCAGTGTCTCGACGGAAGCCACCATCTCAACGCATGCTTCGATGCAGGTGAAGCTAGATCTCCCCCATGTGGATTTGAAACTGGATAGGCCGACCAAATACTGAGTTGGTCACGTCAGATTGAGGCGACTCTAGTCAAAAAGAGACTAGAGGGATATCTGACTAAGGATGAGCCAAAGAGTGAAAGTGTTCGGAGTGATAAGTGGAGGACCACACACGCCTTAGTCTACACCTGGCTAATCATCTCGATGGTTCTGTTAATTGCATCTTCAGTAGATGACATTCAAATAGTGAGAGACATTTGAGCGAAGTTGACAAAGATTTATGTTGGGATGAGAACCACATGAGGGTATTTCAGATTCAGTGTGAGATAAAATCAATGTATATGGTGATAGATCAATTCAGGAATACGTCATAGATCTCGAGTGGTTGTGGGTAGATCTTGATCACTTCTCGCCGATGTCGAGCTGTGGCGATCTGGAGTGCAAGAAGGGGAGGTCATTACAAATATGAGGACTATACAACTTTTGGCCCATCTGAACCTGACCTTTGATTGAAGGAGATCAGTGCTCCTAGGTCAGTGCTCCTAGGTCAGGCGACCATCACTTCACTGGATGAGGTCATTGCTGTAATGATACAAGAAGAGAGCCTAATGAAGCTATACTCTGAGCCGAGTAGACTTTTGGGTGCGCGATCAGCGCTGACAGCCTCAATCTTTAGATATGATAGGTGTCCAGGAAGAGACTTGGAAGTGCTACAACTGTGGTGAAGTCGCGTATTTGAGCAAGACCTACCCTAAGCTACTTAAGGAGAGAGACTAGTGGACATGGGCGTGGTGGAGTTCGTGGTGGTCGAAAAGGCAGAAAAGGGGGCTGTCGGGCAAATGTGATGGTTGCAGTGGAGGGATAAGTGTGATTTTTACCTATGAGGATCACCAGCTCCTGGAGTTGTTGAAGAGGAAGCAAAAAGCAGTAGGATATATGTCTGAAGATGCTTCCAACCAGTCGTAATTATAGGATAACATTGTCATTTATGCTCACTCCGACAAAGGTACTTTTGATATACATGCTCTTACCTCTATCTCCATCACAGTAACATCAGAATGAATAGTAGATCTTGGTGCATTTCAACATGTGACAGGTGCTGCTAGAGAGTTTTTTTATACTCCCCTAGCAATACCAGAAAACGCCTAGACTGTTGATGGTATAACACAACTTATAGTTGGTAAGGGTACAATGAGAGTATCAATTATATGACTTTGTTCTATATTTTGTATGCTCTTTTTTCTGCGAACCTTTATTCATTAGGGTCATTATTCTTTAGCTAAAATGTGTTATTTCTTTTGTATCCCTAATGTGATCTTCCAAGAGAAAGGGACAGACCAGATATTGGGGATTGTAACATGACATAGTTGACTCTGGTATTTGGATCAGGAGGGGATGTAATCAAAGTTGACATCTATAGTAGAGAGTGAGGGAGTAGGAGATTATGGGAGGATTGTGGTGAATGTTTTGCTGCTACATCATGGACATATGGGACACTTCTGTTTTTATTTGTTAAGCCGATTGTATCATTCTTTGTATGAAAAGATAAATAAACAAAAGCTTGTATGTGATACTTGTGAGTTTGACAAGCTTACTATGAACTTTTATATCATTTTTGGGAATAAGAGTTCTGATATTTTTGACTTTATTCATTATGATGTTTGTGAATCTTGTTCTACTGTTTTTATGAATGATCATCGATTTTTGTAATCTTTATTGAATTTTTTCCTCATTTTATTTGGTTATATTTGATGAAAAATAAGAGTGATATGTTTGCTTGCTTTAAAGAGTTCTATAAGACAATTCAGATTCAATATGGTGCAGCAGTGAATGTATTGAGTTCTGATAATGGGGCAGAGTATACCAACAAAACATTTAGGGAATACTTATCAGCCTAGGGGATACAACATCAAATCATATGCCCATACCTGTTGGCATAAAATGGAGTAGCAGAGTTGAATAATAAATATCTTTTAGAGGTTGCCTGGAGCATGATGATCACAATGAATGTTCCAAAGCGCTTATAAGGTCAAAACAATTTAGACAGTTGCTCAATTAATTAACAGGATGCCATCAAAAGTGTCGGATTGGAAGTCTTTTTGTCAGATATTGAAAGGAGATAATAGCGGGACCCTTCCATTGAAAGTGTTTAGAGGTGTATATTTTGTGAAGGATAACAGACCATTGGTTGAGAAGCTAGATCTCAAAGCTGTGAAATGTGTGTTTGTATCTTATTTGCTACCTAGAAGGGGTATGTCTGCAGTTCAATAGAGGAGAATGTTTGTGAGTATGAATGTGTCATTTAGAGAATTTGAACCCTACGATACCCAGGAGGTGACCTCAACCTTCGGTGACTCACTAGATACTGGAGATATGAGAGAAGGTGAGGTAAGTAACAATTGTCAGAGAGCGGTGCACGTGGGAGCAATGCCTTATCCTGTGATGTGAGAGGAATCAGTTGAGGAATCGGAAAAAGAGGGGAGTGAATCCAAATGTGGTGGGATTCAGGCTGAAGGTGAGTTAAGAGTGTATACACGGAGAACGAAGGAAAATCAAGAAACGGTGCCTATAGGGCCCGATCTTCTCCAACTCTTGAGACACCTACACCTTCCACTTCTGACTCAAAACTCTTAGATGATATAATTCCTCTTTCTTCTCCTAACCTCCCAACTTAAAGAAGGACCTCCCGCAACAATGTGGGATATCCTCTCGATTGTTTTGGGTGAAAACATGTCATTGCTAACTCTACTTCATATTGTAGAAATTACATGGAGCATTCGTTGCATCTTTGGACCCTGTTTCTATACCCAATTGTTGGCGGGTTGCTAAGGAGGATTGATCCTAAGTGGAAAGAAACTATGCATGAAGAGCTTGGGGCTCTCGATAAAAACTGAACATGGGAGGTAGTGTCATTACTAGTGGGAAAAAAAGGCGATTCGGTACAACTGAATTTTCATATTGTAGTAAACTCCAAAAGGGAAGGCGAAGCGATACAAGACACGACTGGTGGAGAATGGGTACAGTCAGACGTATGACATTAATTATGATGAAACTTTTGTACTAATCATAAAGATGAGCACAGTGAGGACACTGACTTCTCTTGTAGTGAATGGTGAGTGGAGGTAACACCAACTCGATGTGAATAATGAATTTCTTCATGGTGAGTTACTGGAGAAGCTATATATGGAGATACCGTCTAGATTTGACACAGTCCAAACAGTGGGCAAGGTGTGTAGGCTCAAAAAGTTACTCTATAGCTTGAAGCAGCTCATTGAGCTTGGTTTGATAAGTATAGAAAGGCTATGTTAGACATGGGTTATCAGCAGATCAATTTAGACTGTACAACGTTCTTTTGATGACATTAAGGCCACACCACTAAACTTGTTGTGTGTTGTCAGCGGTGATGATGTGACAAAAATTGGCTAACCATAGGTAAGATTGGACAATGAATTTGAGATGAGATTTTTGACCGCTTGGATATTTTCTTAGGATTGAAATGACCCGTGGACCTGAGAGGATGATCTTGTCCCAGAGAAAGTTTGTACTAGATCTCCTCGCAAAAATAGGCATGCTGGGGTGCAAATCTTTTGTCTCTCTGATTGATCAGAAAACTAAGCTGAGTGCAAAAGCAGGGAATCAGTTGATCATGAGAGGTAACAGAGATTGGTAGGTCATCTGATTTATCTTTGTCGCGCTTGACCCGACATCTCTTTTACAGTGAGCCTGGTGATTCGCTAATTGCATAATCCAAGGAATTATGGATGCAGTGTATTAGATTTTGAGGTTCCCGAAGAGCGCACCCGAGAAGGGGTTGATCTTTAGGAAGAATAAACATGTAGCCATTGAGGGCTTTTGTGATGCTGATTAGGCAAGTTGTGCATATGACAAAATATCCACCTCAGGATACTGCATGTTCAGAGTGGACAGTTTAGTCTTTTGGAAGAAAAAGAAATATTTTGTAGTAGCGAGGTCAACAACAGAGGCAGAGTACAGGGCTATTGCCTTAGGAATTACTGAGATGATGTGGTTGAGAGCCTTGTTGGTCAAGTTTAAGTTGGACCAAGGAACTCAAATAAATTTGTGGTGCGACAACAAGTTACCAATCAACATTACCAACAACCAACATCAAGGAAAAGCTAAATAACGGTCTACTGGAGCCAAGTCATGTAGCTACTAGAGAGCAAGTCGCTGATCGCCTCACTAAAGGAATTATTTCTTTAGATTTTTCTCTATTATGTGACAAGATGAGCTTAATGGGTATCTTTTGGCCATCTTGTAGGAGAGTGTTGAGAATTGGATCTTATTTTGGGTCTTATTGGTAAAAAGAGAATATTGAATAAGTCTAGGATTTTATTTGTAAAAACTTGTAATACTTTATTTAAGCCCATGTTATGAATGTATAGTTTAGGTTTTGTCCAGAAATATTTCAATTATGATTCTATTGAACTTTTGTTCATATTGTAAGATTGATGTGTACTTATCATTTTTTTTAAATTATTATAGATAATGAATTTTATATAAATATATTGACTGCTATGCAAATGAGAATGAAATAAGTATTATTAAATAATGATTTTCATATTATGCTTGCAGGTGAGTGCTTGGCTATGATGAAGTCACCATTTTTTGATACTAGTATGACAACACTAATGTACTAGTGCACATAAATATAAAATGATATTGATTCTGAGACACCTTAATTAATATATTTTTTAGATGGTGTTCTTGTGATAGTTGTACTTACAGATATATATGTTATTGATATAGTAAAACTCATTTAATAGTATGAACTATCGTGAGTGGTCATATTCATAAGATATAAAATATTTTTTTTTGATTTATTAAAAGCTTAATTGACATATATATTGCTTCATTTTCCTTGGTATTGATTTTTTTTAGTTCACCGTTATTTTAAACTAACTTTTCAAATATAATTAAGTGATTTAAAAAATGAGCGATAGAAAAGAAAATATTTATAGATGACGCGAACAACCTGTTATGTGGTAAATTTAATTATACTGCCTTAATCTAATTTCATTAGCGGTTCTTTCATTTATTAACAGTTAGTTATAGAAAATGAATTTAGAAAGCTTAATTCTCACCGTACAACCATCTGGTTAATTTCAAGTTAAAAATGGTATCAGGGCCAATGTTTAGGATTAATTTATTTAATATTGATGAAAGAGTCAATAGGGTAATTACAATAATATTTTAATAATAATAAAAATAAAAAAATTAAGTTAACTCAAATTAATAATTATATCCATTCAGACATAAATATTCACTCAAAATTATAGAAAAATAGAGTGTGATAGAAAGCGATGAAGTGCTACTACTATAAATGTGAACAAAAATGTCCTATTCCGGATGATGTCGACAATGACTCGATTGATTCGAGAGTTCATATTGCAATCTATCGGAAGTGATATAGTCTTTGTAGATAAGTACTTAAAATATATTCCAAGATTTAAGTCCACCATTGTTTAAGAGAATTGAAATTCGATTGAAGCAGAGATTTGACTGATGTAAATTGAGAATATATTTTATATTGTGGTCTGTCTGGATGAAAGAAGAGTGTTATTAATTACGTTTGTGTTGGATGGAGAAGCTAAAATGTACTGGTGTAGGCATCATTAGGATGCAGAAGATAATATAAGAGAGAAGGCTTGATGGGCTCTAACACATGCTACTAGTGTCGTCAGTCTGATCATATAATGAGATATAGTCCATCTCTTAGGCAGAGGAGCATTGAAGATCTGAAATCAAGTGGATCTCCTTAATAGAAGACTGCAGGTGGGCAGAAAAGGATAGCTAGAGCTTTTGCTCCTACCCAAGTTCAATCAAGACAATCTATTTGACCTCGAGTTTATTCTCTTACTCATTTTGAGCCTGAAGAACCTACTGCTATAGTTGGTGATAAGGTCTGATGAGTTTAGCATTTTCTTAGCATATTTTTTATTTGATTTTATTGATAAGGGGAGTTAGTTGAGTTGTCTGGTATAAAGTCTTTACTTTAGAATAATTATCTTTCATCTTAATGAATAAAACCTAGTTTTCACCAAGAAATGTTTGAATAGCTTATGTTAGTCAGCTTAATGACAGATGACTTGAGGTTTGTTTTTTTTTTAAATTTTGAGGACGAAATTTTTGTGTGTGGGGAATATTGTGATGCCTCGTTTCAAATACCTAGGGGAGCCGAAGAGGGGGAGATGAAGTGAGGGGGCCAAAAATTTAAGGAGGTAATTTGTTCTATAAACTGACACATAGGAGGGAGGCAGAGGTGAGAACGACATATCTGGAGAGTCGACAGTGCATACGAAAGCAGGAGGATTGACAGGCTCAAGTTAGGGCCTCCTTGTAGCCGGAGGCAACGACGTTGACTGACGACGACATCCCTGTCAAGCAGAGAAGAGGCGATGTCGGTGTCTGGCAGAGGAGGCGGTGTCAATGTCAACAGAGGAGCTAGTGCCGATGTTGTGTGGTCGATCTAAGGAAGCTGAGTGAAGGAACCTTCGTATCCCTATAGCCGGAGGCAACGACGTTGACTGATGATGACGTCCCTGTCAAGCAGAGAGGAGGCGATGTCGGTGTCAGGCAGAGGAGGCGGCGGTGTCACTGTCAGTGTCAACAGAGGAGCCAGTTTCGATGTTGTGCGGTCGATCTAAGGAACCTTTGTACGTGTAGGAAGGAGGCAAAATTGCATGGATTAAGGCTCGATCGAGAAAAATTAAGTCTTATTGAAATTTATTTAATTGATTCAATAAGAAATATATATATATATATATATATAGTGACGATGGTTTCTTCGGCTCTGCTAGGGTTTCTTGTGATTTCATGGAGCCAAGCTTAGGTGGTCGTCAGTCATAGAACGGTCTTACGCCGGCGTCACCGCTGGCGACAATGTTAATGGTGTCTCGAATAACCTGATTTTCCCTCCCGCGTACCACGACTCGTGTAAGCTCACTATTTTTCTTTCTGATTCTGAAAATGCTAATCTGGCTACAACATGTCGTCTTTTTCTAGTGGGAAAATTCGTGTATGATCATTCTAAATTGGAATTTCTCCGTAAACACTTTTAACTCATGAAGCTAGTTGGAGGTTGGAAAATCGGCCCTTTGGATGTTAGACACATTTTGATTTAATTGACTAGCGAGGAAGGTTATGCATGGCTTTTTGCTCGTTGTTTGGTGCGATTTGATGATTTTGTTCTGAAAATATTGAAGTGGTCGGTTGATTTTGACCCTAAAGTTGAACTCCCTATTATTCCCATGTGGATCAGACTCCGTGGTTTGAAGGTTCATTTGTTTAATCATGAGATCCTGTTTTCTTTAGCAGCAATGTTTGAAAAACCCTTAAAGATGGATTCCCCTACCTACACTTTAACTAGAACTTTTATGGCTAGAATCCTTATTGAACGTGATATAACTTTACCATCTCCTGAAGAGGTTTGGATCGGCTCTGCGCACAGTGTTTATTGACAACAGGTGATTATAGAACAAAATCCCTCTTATTGTACACACTGTCGTATGTTTGGCCATNTTTTCTGATTCTGAAAATGCTAATCTGGCTACAACATGTCTTTTTCTAGTAGGGAAATTCGTGTATGATCATTCTAAATTGGAATTTCTCCGAAAACACTTTTAACTCATGAAGCTAGTTGGAGGTTGGAAAATCGGCCCTTTGGATGTTAGACACATTTTGATTTAATTGACTAGCGAGGAAGGTTATGCATGGCTTTTTGCTCGTTGTTTGGTGCGATTTGATGATTTTGTTCTGAAAATATTGAAGTGGTCGGTTGATTTTGACCCTAAAGTTGAACTCCCTATTATTCCCATGTGGATCAGACTCTCTGGTTTGAAGGTTCATTTGTTTAATCATGAGATCCTGTTTTATTTAGCAGCAATGTTTGAAAAACCTTTAAAGATGGATTCGCCTACCTACACTTTAACTAGAACTTTTATGGCTAGAATCCTTATTGAACGTAATATAACTTTACCATCTCCTGAAGAGGTTTGGATCGGCTCTGCGCATAGTGTTTATTGACAACAGGTGATTATAGAACAAAATCCCTCTTATTGTACACACTGTCGTATGTTTGGCCATTGCCCCGTTCAGTACTTACATCCCGAGTTGCGGAAGCAGAATATGGTGAATTTTAATAGTGGGCCTATTACAGGGCAGCATCCACAACCCCCAAATCACACTATATATGCGGAAGAATTGATTCCGGCTATTCATGCCGACATGAATACCAATTATATTGGGCTTACTTCTCCTCGAGTTAGGAGTGCGGATATGGCTCCTTCTGAGGTTGGACTTCCTGTTGACCGGGAAATTACCACTCCTCCGTCTGAACATATTGACCCGATTTCTCCTCGAGTTAGGAGAGCGGATCAGGCTTTTGAGGAGGTTAGTCATCTTGCTGTTCGGGAAGCTACCTCCCCTCCTGAAACTACTAATCATTTTGAAGATGCTATGCTCCATCCTGCCTTGTTGTGGTGGCCTATGACATTCCTTAGGAGGAGGTTTCAAATATACTGAGGGAAGAATGGCAAGTTCAGAAATANCTGCTGTTTGGGAAGCTACCTCCCCTCCTCCTGAAACTACTAATCATTTTGAAGATGCTATGCTCCATCTTGCCTTGCTGTGGTGGCCTATGACATTCCTTAGGAGGAGGTTTCAAATATACTGAGGGAAGAATGGCAAGTTCAGAAATATCGCAGGAAAACAACATAAAGGCTATAATGAGTTAGAAAATCTCAAGATGGGAAATACATTGTCTGATGCAGATCATTATTATTCAGAGGGTGATCATGGACATACCAGAGTAGATCTTCTAGAAACGGTAAGTTGTTTATCCATGTTTAATGTCTTAACTTGGAATATCAGGAGAGTTGCGGATCCTTACTCTCTTGGTATACTTAAATTAATGACAAGGATTCATAAAGTTGGTATTTTCTCTATTTTGGAACCTATGGTATCTTGTCCAGATGTTAGCATTCTGGGTAAATTCAAACATTTTTCTTTCTTGAGTAATTGCTCTAATAAGATTTAGTTGTTTTGGCCGAAGCACATCACAGTTAATATTATTGTTGATGATACAAAATTTGTGCATGTCTATTTCGCAATGGATGAGTTTTCGGGATGGCTGACATTCGTATATGTTGGTTCATCTACTTTTGCAAGATATGACCTTTCGCACAAAATCTCTAGTATGGGAGCGTTAATCCAAGATAANCAGAGTAGATCTTCTAGAAATGGTAAGTTGTTTATCCATGTTTAATGTCTTAACTTGGAATATCAGGGGAGTTGCGGATCCTTACTCCCTTGGTATACCTAAATTAATGACAAGGATTCATAAAGTTGGTATTTTCTCTATTTTGGAACCTATGGTATCTTGTCCAGATGTTAGCATTCTGGGTAAATTCAAACATTTTTCTTTCTTGAGTAATTGCTCTAATAAGATTTAGTTGTTTTGGCCGAAGCACATCACAGTTAATATTATTGCTGATGATAGAAAATTTGTGCATGTCTATTTCGCAATGGATGAGTTTTCGGGATGGCTGACATTCGTATATGCTGGTTCATCTACTTTTGCAAGATATGACCTTTCGCACAAAATCTCTAGTATGGGAGCGTTAATCCAAGATAATTGGATGGTTGGCAGGGATTTTAATATGACTATGCATGATTCTGAGAAATTGGGAGGAAGGCGAGTGGACCCCGCCTTGATGGATATATTCAACTGGGCTATGGAAATTGCTAAACTTTCTACTTTGGGTTTTGTTGGTTCCAAGTTCACTTGAAAAAGGGGAAAACCTTTTGAACGTCTTGATAGGTGTCTTGTTAATCAGTCGTGGATTACCTCTTATGGCTTCTCTCAAGTTCAGCTTCTTTGTAGTTCTGGGTTTGATCATAATCCCCTCCTCCTTTCCTTTGATTTTTTCAATAAGGTTTCTAAATATCACTTCAGATATTTGAATGTTTGGGCAAGACACAATTTTCTGAGACTTGTTGCAGCTAATTGGAGATGTGTTGAGGTGGGTAGCGCTTGGTTTGTACTTTGGAAGTTACATAAAAAGGTGGCATCAGTGTTGAGAACATGAAACTGGGAAGTTTTTGGGGATGTCCATGCTAGGGTCACAAAGGTTGAACATAGGGTCACCATGTTATAGGCTCTTGATGAATCTTCTGTCGTTCTAGTTCCTCATCTTCAGGAAGCACATAAAGAGTTGTTGGAGGGTTCTCTTTGGGGGAATAGTTGCTGAAACAAAAAGTTGGGGAGATACACTTTACTCAAGATGATATAAATACAAAGTATTTTCATGCATGTATTAAACAACGTAGGGCTCGCAACACCATTATTAGAATTAAGAATGCTACTGGGAGGAGTTAGGTGAGAATGTTGTTCTTTATTTCTCCAAGCTGTTTGAAGCGCGTGAGACCTCGGGCACTATTGAGGCTCATCTTTTTAATGATGTAAGACGGTAAACGGAGGAAGCTAGATCTCTGTGGCATTCCTACGGGTGAGGAGATATTTACTATGCTCTCGGAAATTAATTGTAATAAAGTCCCTGGTCCGGATGACTTTAACTCTGATTTTTACATTAAATGCTGAAGTATTATGAAGAGAGCAGTTGTGGAAGCCATTCGAAGTTTTTTCAAGGGCCGCGAGGCCCTTGGTAACTACTTCTCTGCTGCCACTCTTGTCCTCATCCTTAAATCAACTAAAAAAACTTCTTGGGAGCATTTTAGACCTGTCTCTTACTTCTGTTGTTACGAAAGCTTTTAGTAAACCCCATCTTCATCATTTAATATCTCCGAATCAATTTGCTTTCATCCAAGGCCGGGGGATTTCCGATAATATTATGTTGGCTCAAGAACTAATTTATGATATTGACAAGAGATGTAGAGGTGACAACTTGGTTACTAAATTGTATATCCGTAAAACATATGACTCTTTAAGATGGGATTTTGTTCTTACTGCCCTTAAAGTGATAGGTTTTATACCTAATTTCTGTAAGCAAGTCCACACTTGGCTTCACTGTAATAAATATATCATCCTCGTTAACAGGAATTCTCATGGTCTTTTTAGTGTTGGTTGTGGGATTAAACAGGTTGCCCCTTATCCCCTACTATCTTCATCCTGGTTTTTGATTACTTCTCCCGATTGATTAATGATCTCTATAGTAAAGTACCTAGTTTGCACCACCCCCAAAAATCAAAGGTATTGGTCACCCATTTGACATATATTGATGATGTTATTTTATTTTCTAATGCCAGCAAACAAGCAATCAAGAAAATATATCTGGAGGACTTCCAGTTGTTTTCTGGGCTTATTTTTAGCGCAAATAAATGTCACTTGTATATGGGCAACACCGTCAATCTGCGAAATGCTAGTTGGGTTGCCAATTTCACTGGTTTTTCTCTCACTGCACTTTTGCTAAAATACCTGGGGGTCAATTTACTTAAGGGTAGGAGAAGGCAAACTCATTTGATGGGTTGTGGAAAAGGTTAGGAAACGGATCCTTGACTGGAAAAATAATTTATTGTCATTTGGTGGTCGTATAACTGTGCTTAAGAGCATCCTACAGAGTTTGCCGATGTATGTGTTACAAGTTCTCCAAATTAAAAAGAGCACACAANGCTGGGGGTCAATTTACTTAAGGGTAGGAGAAGGCAAACTCATTTAGATGGGTTGTGGAAAAGGTTAGGAAACGGATCCTTGATTGGAAAAATATTTTTTTGTCATTTGGTGGTCGTATAACGTGCTTAAGAGCATCCTACAGAGTTTGCCGATGTATGTGTTACAAGTTCTCCAAATTAAAAAGAGCACACAATTGGTCCTTGAAAGTTCTTTTAATAATTTCTTATGGGCGGGTGGTCACTTCGGTAGGAGTTGGTTGCCTTGGAAGAGCGTTTGTAAACTGACTTACTCAGGTGGGTTAGGCTTTAAATCGCTTCATCATATTTTCGGAAAGGGGACTCCTTGTGGGCTGCGTTCATGCATGGTAAATATTGCCATAATATCAACCCCTCGGCTAATTGGCGGATGGGTGATTCTAGGGTGTGGGAGAAGCTTTTGCAAATTAGAGAGTAGGCTAAGGATTTTATTTATTGGGAGCTGGGGTGTGGTAACCTCTCTTTTTGGCATGATTGCTGGGCCCAGGTTCCTTTGCATTTGAGAGAGGAGGTGCATGCTTATCTTCTTGTTTCCGAAATTTGGCTTAATGGTAATTGGAATCTTCCCCTTTTTACCCAGTTGGTGGGGTTTGAGAGTGCACAATATATTTCTTCTCTTATGAGCCTCATTTGAAAGATACTCCGGTATTGAAAGTGTTAGCAAAAGGTTCGATTACTAAATCTTTTTATTCTGCTTTACATACCTTTAACAAAAACCCTTGGGGAGAGAGTGTTTCGAGCTGGGTTTTAACCCCCTCCATGTTCTCTTGGCGTGGAGGATTTTTCATTGTATAATTCCTTGTGATGAAATTTTAAAATTGAAAGGCTTGAGGCTTGCTTCTCGATGCCTGTTTTGCAATGCTGTGGAGGATTCTATTAAGCATCTTTTCTTATAATTCCCATTTTCACTGCTCATTTGGCGGAAGGCTGGTTACTGGTTTGGCATCATCTTATCACCTGCTCGGAATTTAATTGACACTATTGAGGTTTGTAACTCTGCTCGGAGGCAAAAACATTTTTTTGCAAATTTAATCTTACATTGTTTATTGGTTTATATGGATGACCCGCAATCAAGCATGCTGGTAAAACTATTAATAGTGCTACGGTTTTGGCTAACGTCATTGCATAAATTAAAATAAAAATTACTTTGGGGGTCACGAAACATAGATTCTTTTTGGGCGTACCATATTTTGAATCTTTTGGGACTGCCAATATTGTTGGGGGAGGATACCGCAACTCTTGATTTTGGTGAGATGGCGACTTCCTATCGGGTGGGTCAAAATTAACACAGATAAGAGCTGGAAATTTTCTAATGCTGTTGTTGGGGGTATTGCTCGGAATGATGTTGATAATTGTATTCTCTTCTTCTCCTCACCCTATTTCACTGATAGTCCCCTGGAAGCTGAGGCTAGAGCCATTTTGATGACTGTTACTATTGCTTTAGCTCTTAATTGGCATTTTCTTATTATTGAGACCGACTCTCATATTACATTTGAAATACTAAATAGTGGTGCTGAAGCGCCGTGGGACATTCTGTATTACATTAAGTGAATTAAACTCATCTCTTCTCGTCTCTCTATTATGTGGAGGTTTATACATCGTGAGGAAAATAGGCTGGTCAATTGGCTCGTTGTTTTTGGTATTAAGAGTAACAATATTCTGCTGGGCACCCCCTCTTTGCATAATTTGGTTGTTGGGGAAAAATTGGATGCACCATACGTTCGTGGCTAAAGGTTCGGTGAGCCTGCCATTAAGGCTCTTCTCTTATACTACAATTCAACTATTTTCCTCTTTTATTCCTTATAATACTCCTGTTGGTTTATTCTCCATTTTGTTTTATTATATGAATTTTGGTGTTCTTTGGTCCATTTAATGGTGGCCCAGGGTTTATAATGCTTGCCGTCAATGGATTTGGAGGTTTGCCTCCTTGATGGATGTTTCTGGATTTCATGGTTTTGGAAGCCTGGTTTGGCAGAATCTTCATATTTGCCTCTATGTTCTTTTGTTTGGTTCTCGCTTGCTCTCTTTACGGATTCTTGCATTGGCTACATGCTCCATCTGTGGCCTCTTTGCTGGTTTGCGGTTTACCGAAGTTCTGTCTGGTTCTGCTGCATGGATATCGTTTTACCTAGAATGTGCGAGTACCACCTGCTTTCTCTTGCTCTGAACCTGGAGGTTTCTACGCTTTGAGCTTTGCTAATGTTTGGATTCGGCCTCAGATACGTCATGGTTATAAGTCAGCTCTATTGGACTGTCTTTGGGCTACTTTCTTTGCTCTTGTCGATACGACTGACACGGTTACCTTATTAGATACACATACTTGGTATACTTTTTGGTGTTTGTTTTTTTTTGCTTCGGTATGCTTGTATGGACGTTTGGGTTCTTTTTCTTGTGGGCATCGAGTTCTAATGTTGGAGATGGAACCTCTATGATGTGAGTATTGTTATTTTTTTAGTCTTTTAGTTGCGGGGATCCGTCTCCACACCATTTTGTATTTTCCCATTTTGATTAATATATAGGGAGCAGAATAACGCTCATTTCCCATATATATATATATATATATATATATATATATAAATATATATATATATATATGTATATATAATTTTTATATATTGTAATGTTAATAACAAATTTTGTTAAATTAGGACTCTTGGTTAGAATTTCAAATTGGAGAAGAATAGGAGACGAAGTGTGTGAGCTAGAGGAGGAAGATTGACTCGAGAAAATTTTGGGTTTATATTATAATTTAATTAATAAATTTTAATAACAAAATAAAGTAAATAATTAATTAAATTAATATGAAGAAATTAAATTTTAGTAATATGGATATCACGTCTATTATAGGCATCAATTTTTAGAGGAGTCGTGATCAAGACAAATCCATNATAATATGAAGAAATTAAATTTTAGTAATATGGATAGCACGACTATTATAGGCATCAATTTTTAGAGGAGTCGTGATCAAGACAAATCCATGAACAAATAAATCATCATTAAAGCGAGTACTCTTATTCTTATGCTATGGTAATATTTTGTTTATTTTGGACCAAATACATTTATTGTTACTATTACTAGTTGTATTGAATTTGCTGCAAACTCGTGATTTATGATTCTATTGAATTTTATTCATATTGTAGGATTGATGTTTACTACCCATTTTTTTAAAATTATAATAAAGATTGAATGCTATACAAATATGTTGATTGCTATGCAAATGAGAATGAAATAATCATTGTTAACTAGTGATTTTCATAGAATGCTTGTATATGAATGTTTGGTTATGATGAAGTCATTTCTTTATAGTACTAGCGGGAGAATGCTACGGTATCTGTGCGCATAAATGGAAAGAAATATTAATATTGAAGTACTTTAATTGGTATAATTTTTAGGGCTCTTATGATGGTTGTACGGACATTAAAAGATATAAATATGCTATTGATTTAATAAAACCCATTCAATAGCATGAATATCGTAAGTGGTCCTATTTATAAGATATCAAATGTTTTATATTGATTTATCAAAAGCTTAATTGACACTCATATTGTTTTATTTTCTCTTATATTACTGAAGCTCGGGAATGTGAGTATTCCTTGGCTTTGGTTAGCTCACTGTGATTTTAAACTAATTTTTCATATATAATTAAGTGATTTAAAAGATGAACGGTAGAAGAGAAAATATTTTGATGATGCAGACAACCTGTAATGAGGTAAATTTGATTATAGCGCTTTAATTTAATTTATTTTGTAACTCTTTTATTTGTTAACAACTAGTTATAGAAAATGAATATAGAACGCTTAATGCTCACCGTCCGACCGTTTGTAACCGCCCTAGTTAATTTTAAGCTTCGGGTCGGGTCGTGATAATTTTCACGATTGAGCATTTTATTCATGATGTACAATAATGTTTAGTTTACTTAAGTAGACTAAGAGCAGGGATTAAAAATCGCTCCTTTTATCACAATAATTTGAAATATATTTTATGAATGTCTGTATTGGTGGTGTAGGTCTTGTCCACTCCAGCTTTTATAATGCGGAGGATCAGACCTTAAAAGTGGGACTTGTGACCCTATATTATTGGTAGAGGCCTGGAAGCTTTCATTCTAAAAAATGAACTTCCTTTTTAAGAAGAACTTGAAAGCTTTTTGTAAATAAAAACAAAATTGAGTTTGTGGTTCACATTGGGTATTTGGTTGTAAATTTAATTGATTAAAGATCCTTTTATAATTGGTTTCACAATAATCCATCAAGGGGTAGAAGTCTTGCAGGCAAGAGCCGAGAGTTTCACTTAAAAAATTGGAACTTATGATTATTGAACAAGTAGACTGAACCGAGAGTCTCTATTTTAAAAATGAGTCTTTATCTTAGAAGGCCTGTTAAAAATCGAAGACAAAATCTTTCATTTTAATCTTGTAACACCAATGTTTGACAGAGGGCTTTAGTCTTATCAACTTTGGTTTTTGTAATGCAAATAATTGGACTTGAAGAAATAGAGGGCTGTGTGAATTTGAATTTGCTTTATATTTAGGATGCTTATTATAGGACATGGATAAGATTATTTTATATGATTTCACATGTGTGTTTTTCGAAAGGGTTTCTCGGCATATGACATGTGACTGTGTATTATTCAATTTATTTGAAAAGATCGCCATTTTTTGTGAATGCACTTTTATTTGATTTGCGAAGGACCTATTGTAGCCGTCATTCACGTAAATTCGTTGTCATTGAAACATGCATATTCTTTCACTTTGAATTTATTATTGCTCGTATTTTGAACTCTTGCATGTGTTGGTTTGTCATAAAATAGTGCCCTTTAAGTTTTTTATTGCTTGTATTTTTTTTCACTTTGATTTGTTTGCAATTTTTACTTGTTAAAATCCATTACTGTTTTGTTAAATGAGGTAAGAACCCTCCTTATTCCATTTTTATTCCAATTTCAGTTCATTGAGAGCATTTTTAAGTGTTTAAACCGTTTAGAAAAGTTAGTGTAGCCAATTTTTGTGCTCAAAGGTATACTTTAAAATTCATTATGTCAGGAGTAAGCCTAATTTAATTTTTGGTTTTTTGTTTTTAAATTCTTTTGACATGATATTGTATATCATTTTGAGTGCTCATTTATTGTTGTTTTGTAATTTTCATTTTTTATTTTTGTCCTGGTATTGAATCCAAGAAGTCATTATGAACCATGATGCTAATCTCTTGCTTCTCCCCTACTTGCTTAAGAGGCATCTATGGAGTGTTGGGTTTGCCCAACACATCAAGAAAGTTCATGATGACCATTTTTTCCACCTCATTATGCCAAAAAGACAAAAATGTGTACAAGTTCACGTACTTGTTCAAAAATTTATAACAAATTTCCCAACTAATTAAGGAAATTGCATTTGAGCAATTATTTGGTGGCTTAGGTTTTCTTTCATCATTATACCAAGAAAAGTGCATGAGTCATCTCTGCACCATCAAGAGAGAGAGATATATGTGTCACCAGCTCAACCGTATTCTCTTAAATGTTTTGGTAAGTGGCTTGTTTGGCATTTTATCTTTGCGGACGAGTAGGGCCGTCAAAAAAGCTCATTGTTCGTGAACAGTTTCTGTTTGGTTCGTCAATGAGTTTGTGTTTGATTCGTTCGATAAGTAAACGAGACGAAAGTGAGCAAACCTTTTTCGTTCGGTTAGTTAAAAGATCCAAACAGAAACAATGATGCGTTCGTTTATGTACGAATCGTTATTATTCGAAATATAAAATAATTATATATATAAANCTTAAAGTGAGAGGTTTTATACCTGATTTCTATAAGCTAGTCCACACTTGGCTTCACCGTAATAAATATATCATCCTCGTTAACGGTAATTCTCATGGTCTTTTTAGTGTTGGTTGTGGGATTAAGCAGGGTGCCCCTTATCCCCTACTATTTTCATCCTGATTTTTGATTGCTTCTCCCGATTGATTAATAATCTCTATAGTAAAGTACCTAGTTTGCACCACCCCCATAAATCAAAGGTATTGGTCACCCATTTGACATATATTGATAATGTTATTTTATTTTTTAATGCCAGCAAACAAGCAATCAAGAAAATATATCAATTACTGGAGGACTTCCAGTCGGTTTCTGGGCTTATTTTTAGCGCAAATAAATGTCACTTGTATATGGGCAACACCGTTAATAGGGGAAATGCTAGTTGGGTTGCCAATTTCACTGGTTTTACTCTCATTGCTCTTCCGCTAAAATACCTGGGGGTCAATTTACTTAAGGGTAGGAGAAGGCAAACTCATTTAGATGGGGTTGTGGAAAAGGTTAGGAAACGGATCCTTGATTGGAAAAATATTTTTTTGTCATTTGGTGGTCGTATAACGTGCTTAAGAGCATCCTACAGAGTTTGCCGATGTATGTGTTACAAGTTCTCCAAATTAAAAAGAGCACACAATTGGTTCTTGAAAGTTCTTTTAATAATTTCTTATGGGCGGGTGGTCACTTCGGTAGGTGGTGGTTGCCTTGGAAGAGCGTTTGTAAACTGACTTACTCAGGTGGGTTAGGCTTTAAATCGCTTCATCATATTTTCGGAAAGGGGACTTCTTGTGCGCTGCGTTCATGCATGGTAAATATTGTCATAATATCAACTCCTCGGCTAATTGGCGGATGGGTGATTCTAGGGTGTGGGAGAAGCTTTTGCAAATTAGAGAGTAGGCTAAGGATTTTATTTATTGGGAGCTGGGGTGTGGTAACCTCTCTTTTTGGCACGATTGCTGGGCCCAGGTTCCTTTGCATTTGAGAGAGGAGGTGCATGCTAATCTTCTTGTTTCCGACACTTGGCTTAATGATAATTGAAATCTTTTCCTTTTTACGTAGTTGGTGGTGTTTGAGATTGCACAATATATTTCTTCTATTCCTTATGAGTCTCATTTGAAAGATACTCCGGTATTGAAAGTGTTAGCAAAAGGTTTGATTACTAAATCTTTTTATTCTGCTTTACATACCTTTAACAAAAACCTTTGGGGCGAGAGTGTTTGGAGTTGGGCTTTAACCCCCTCCATGTCTTTGTTGGCGTGGAGGATTTTTGATTGTGTAATTCCTTGTGATGATATTTTAAAATTGAAAGGCTTGAGGCATGCTTCTCGATGCCTGTTTTGCAATGCTGCGGAGGATTCTATTAAGTATCTTTTCTTCTAATGCCCATTTTCACTGCTCATTTGGCGGAAGGTTGGTTACTGGTTTGGCATCATCTTATCACCTGCTCGAAATTTAATTGACACTATTGAGGTTTGTAACCCTGCTCGGAGGCAAAAATATTTTTTGCAAATTTAATCTTACATTGTTTATTGGTTTATATGGATGACCCGCAATGATATCAAATATGCTGGTAAAACTATTAATAGTGCTACGGTTTTGGCTAACGTCATTGCATAAATTTAAAAAAAAAATTACTTTGGGGGTTACAAAACACAGATTCTTTTTGGGCATATCATATTTTGAGTCTTTGGGGACTGCCAATATTGTTGGGGGAGGATACCGCAACTCTTGATTTTGGTGAGATGGCGACCTCCTACCGGGTGGGTCAAAATTAACACAGATAAGAGCTGGAAATTTTCTAATGCTGTTATTGGGGGTATTGCTCGAAATGATGTTGGTAATTGTATTTTATTCTTCTCCTCACCCTATTTCACTGATAGTCCCCTGGATGCTGAGGCTAGAGTCATTTTGATGACTTTTACTATTGCTTTAGCTCTTAATTGACATTTCCTTATTATTGAGACCGACTCTCATATTACATTTGAAATACTAAATAGTGGTGCTGAAGCGCCGTGGGACATCCTGTATTACATTAAGTGAATTAAACTCATCTCTTCTCGTCTCTTTATTATGTGGAGGTTTATACATCGTGAGGAAAATAGGCTGGCCAATTGGCTCGCTGTTTTTGGTATTAAGAGTAACAATATTCTGGTGGGCTGGGTGCCACCCTCCTCATTGCATAATTTGGTTGTTGGGGACAAATTGGATGCACCATACGTTCGTGGCTAAAGGTTCGGTGAGCCTGCCATTAAGGCTCTTCGCTTATACTACAATTCAACTATTTTCCTCTTTTATTCCTTATAATACTCCTGTTGGTTTATCCTCCATTTTGTTTTATTATATGAATTTTCGTGTTCTTTGGTCCATTTAATGGTGGCCTAGGGTTTTCAATGCTTGTCGTCAATGGATTTAGAGGTTTGCCTCCTTGATGGATATTTCTGGATGCCATGGTTTTGGAAGCCTGGTTTGGTCAGAATCTTCATATTTGCCTCTATGTTCTTCTGTTTGGTTNAGAAAATAGGCTGACCAATTGACTCGCTGTTTTTGGTATTAAGAGTAACAATATTCTGGTGGGCTGGGTGCCACCCCCCTCATTGCATAATTTGGTTGTTGGGGACAAACTGGATGCACCATACGTTCGTGGCTAAAGGTTCGGTGAGCCTGCCATTAAGGCTCTTCTCTTATACTACAATTCAGCTATTTTCCTCTTTTATTCCTTATAATACTCCGGTTGGTTTATCCTCCATTTTGTTTTATTATATGAATTTTCGTGTTCTTTGGTCCATTTAATGGTGGCCCAGGGTTTTCAATGCTTGTCGTCAATGGATTTAGAGGTTTGCCTCCTTGATGGATGTTTTTGGATGCCATGGTTTTGGAAGCCTGGTTTGGTCAGAATCTTCATATTTGCCTCTATGTTCTTCTGTTTGGTTCTCGCTTGCTCTCTTTACGGATTCTTGCATTGGCTACATGCTCCATCTGTGGCCTCTTTGCTGGTTTGCGGTTTGCCGAAGTTCTGTCTGGTTCTGCGGCATGGATATCATTTTACCTAGAATGTGCGAGTACCACTTGCTTTCTCTTGCTCTGAGCCTGGAGGTTTCTACGCTTTGAGCTTTGCTAATGTTTGGATTTGGCCTCAGATACGTCATGATTATAAGTCAGCTCTATTGGACTGTCTTTGGGCTACTTTCTTTGCTCTTGTCGATACGACTGACACGGTTACCTTAGTAGATACACATATTTGGTATACTTTTTGGTATTTGTTTTTTTTTTGCTTCGACATACTTGTATGGATGTTTGGGCTCTTTTTCTTGTGGGTGTCGAGTTGTAATGTTGGAGATGAAACCTCTATGATGTGAGTATTGTTATGTTTTTGGCTTTTAGTTGCGGGGATTCGTCTCCACACCATTTTGTATTTTCCCATTTTGATTAATATATAGGGAGCAGAANCATACTTGTATGGACGTTTGGGCTCTTTTTCTTGTGGGTGTCGAGTTGCAATGTTGGAGATGAAACCCCTATGATGTGAGTATTGTTATGTTTTTGGTCTTTTAGTTGCGGGGATTCGTCTCCACACCATTTTGTATTTTCCCATTTTGATTAATATATAGGGAGCAGAANAGGGATGTCAAACTGACTCGTCGTTCACGAACAGTTCGTGTTCGGCTCGTTCGTTAAGAAACGAGCACGAATAGTGACTTCACAAACAATTTTGAACACGAGCTTATTTCAAACAAACTAAATTTCAAACGAACCGAACACGAACATAAGCTCAGTTCGTTCGTGTTTGGTTCGTTTACACCCCTACGTACGAGGCGATTAACCGACGACAAGATCAAGCACACATTTTTCTTCTGTTTTTTTTTTTTTTCCTTTTCAAATGAGTGAGAGAGTGGGAAATGGAGTCAGCAGGATTTGAGTAGATTTTAAGTAGAATTTAACTTGAATTTTGTCAAATAGCCAAAATGACTACTTAGAAACCCTATAGAATCTTCACTCCTTTTTCTCCCTCGTTTTACCTTTCAGAAAGATCAGGTCTGGGCACTGTATATTTAACTTATGTCTGCAATTTTCATAAACTTTTTCCTTTCCTGCAGACATTATTAGTCCCATCATGCTTTCTCTAGTGAGCTCCAGTGCGACTTCCTCCTTCACATACAGTTGGACTCGTCGATGTCTTCGCCTGCAAGCCTGGTGCAACTTCCCACTTACTTACACGCAGCTAGACCCGTTGGTGCCCTTCTCTTAGCATATTCTTTGTAACTTCCTGGCTTCTTTGCTATTGAGGGTTTTGGAAATTGGTAGGGGCGAAAAAGGCGATAGGTGAATCGAGCGAGGTATGGGCTGGATGAGATATTTTTTTGAATATTAAAGCAATAACTGCATTGCTCGGATGAATACAGATGAAAAATTGTGCCATTTACATACATACCACACCATTCTCAAGCATTTACCTAACACCTAAACGTTCATATTTACGTGCATACCAGTCAAATCTTTAATATCGCATCAAAAATATCACTATCACCATCTTGTTTGAAGTGATATATACCTTTTTTCATCCATATGTTTATGATACCAAAGTGTTATAAATGTATATATCAAACTTTGGTTATTAGATCGATATATAAATACAAAAGAATTGTGGCGTGTATGTAAATTTCCTTAAAAAATTTTCTTGAAGGGTTGGGGGCCAAACTTTAGAAAAAATGTTCTGAAAACCAGATCGGGCCAGCCAATCATACCTGTCCCATCGGGAACTGGGCGTGGTTCCCGTCCAGGTGGGAGTAAGAATCAAATTTGCAACGAATCGGCATAGAACCGCCCGAACCACCGGTCCAACTAAAAACCCGAAAACCCATTCCCGACTTAAGAGAACCAATCGGCGATGTGATTGCCTTACTATCCGCCGTGAACTGAAACAAATTATTATAGTTCTTCTGAATCTTCTTTTCCATAGGAGAAAGCTTTTTGAGATCATTTTTGAGACCCGTATTTTCGTGAGAAGAAAAGGAAAGGTACGAAAGAGAAGCAAATGGGATGAGAGCAATCCATACATGGGCTCTGCATTGGGAGTTTCCAATGGAGAAGAAAAGCATTGGAGTGGAGTCAACGAGAGTAAAAAATGGAATTTTGAGTAAGAAAATGATAACATAGCGGGCAAAGAGTTCCTCAGTGCCACATGGCATATTCAAGGGTGGAAGGAAGAACAACCAACCATATCGTGGGTTCTCATGTCAACGTGGTAGATGAGAACCAATAGAAACCTCGAGGAAACTATGTTATAAGATGGTTAAGGTGCAAGTAAAGATGGAAGTCACAATAGATTTTATGTTCTTACAACATTTAATTTTTATTCATTATAAATTTTTTATTTTAAAAATATTGTAGTTTGATCCTTATATTTCATATTTAAATGTTTGAAAATTTATTATTGTTAAAGTTTGAAATAATATGTCAAAATTATTGTTGTGTTAGAAGATATTTATTTTATATTTCATAATCAATTTTTCTAAACTACATCATTTATTTCATATTTAAATAAATTTATATTTTATATTTCATAATCAGCTCTGGCTTAACCATTGCCGATTTAATATCCGGTCTGGTTCTCACAATCTTCAAAAGAATTTCACTATGTATATATATATAGTTCATATCCGTACTGGGACTTGGAAATACCTTGAATATTGCAAAACTTTGTAGTACTGCCATCATGCAATGACATAGTTGGAATCTTTAGAAACTTCAATCCAGTTGAATATCTGATGGTTAATTGTGTGCCAAACTAACATATTTCTTTCAGGTTCTTTTATTTCCAACTATTGTAAACCAATACAATACATTGCATATGGTGGGCTGGGCTGAAAGTGCTAATGGGAAGCAGAGATGGATCAAGATGCAACCAAAGTTTTGAGCTGGAAGAGCATGCCTAACTTATATTTTTTTTCCTAATCAAATCAGAATACTTAAATGTTCCTTTCACTCTAATATTTCTTAACCATTTATATTGTTCAACTTGCTTCATCTCTGGCTTTGCACATATGAGTGTGTATTATTTGGAGAGCCAGTTTTTTTGTGAAATCTCAAATTTTCTATCATCTTGATTCAATTTTGATTTAAGCCTTGCCTTCATTTTATTTGATATAAATCTTGTTAAAATAATGATGCATTTTCTAATCTCTTAAATATGAAATTTTAGGGAAAACTAATTCAAGATTTTATAGTTAATTACAAATTCATGAATATTAAAATTTATTAGTTTATTTTTTTTAGTTCGAAAGCATTGTTGTTTTGGATGGGTTTACTAATAAATTGAATTTAGTTATTCAAAATTTAAATGTGGACATATTTTGATTTTAAGAAAGTGTGCAAAAGTATTCATGAATCTAGTTATTGTTATGTTGCATGTAGTTCTTAATATAATAAATGTGTTCTTATGTGTATAGTTTTTATTATTTTGCATGTAGTTATTAAACTTTTAAGAAGTGTTTTCAAGAATGGTAGATGTTAGAAAGAGTGATGTGATTGAGGGGGTTTTGAATAATGTTTTGAAAATTGAATCGATTGGTTGGTTTGATCGGTTCGACTATGAATTGGGCATTTGGCCTGTTCGAGTAACATTAAGAATCTTCTTCACGTGGGCATGAATTGCCACTTGGGCTGACAGTGTTGAATCGGTCTTAATTATTATAAAATCGGTCTGTTGGATCAGATTATCAATTTAATTTTTTTTTAATTGCTCGTTATATTGGTAGATTTTTTATGTGTGAAATGTTTTATTATAAAATTTGATAATTAGATTTTTTTTAAAAGCTTTATTCTGAAAAAATAAAAATTTATAAAATAAGAACTCAAATTATAATTCATGAGAGACCCATAAAACACTACAAACAATAAATGGAACTTTAATAGCAACACAACCCTGAAAATGCTCCTATAACAACAGAATTGTAACAACACTTCAATAGTAACAACAATAACAACAACGACAATCTCAATGGTAGATAGACAGACCTTCAAGAACGATAAAACGTGCATAATAACATTAAAATTTCATCCTAAATTTCAAATATATCAAAATATATTCAGAAACTGATTGAATTTTAATAACTTTTGGAATCACGAAAGCTCAATACCAAACTCAGCATTTAGAGAAGAACAATGCGTAAATGCAAATAACCAAATTTGGCAAACATAAAAGATCATCGCAGAAAGAAAGAATGTCGGACAACATAAAACCAATCAAGCCAAAAAAACCCCACTCAATATCAAGCCAAAAATTCCAACAACAATCAACAAATAAAAACCAAGAACAACAACAAAGAACAAGGTAGAGAAGAACTACTCTTATCAAAGAATCGAGAAGTTAATAATTGTAAAAAAAAAATTCTAATAAAATTAGGAATAAAAATCCGACAACATTAAATTAATGTAAGTTATAAAAATTCCGTAAAATCGAAGGAATAGAATGTTTAAGCTTCCATTTCCTACTTTTCTCCTCAAATATCCGATGAATATTCTGAATAATAACATCAATTAGAGTACAATGCGTTTTAAAAATTATGCAATTCCTGTCATACCAAATATTATAAGTAATAATTTGAATTGCTAAAAGATGAAATTTCTTATAGATTTTGCAAGAAATAGCATAATGATATAAAACCTTTATTTAATTAATTGATATATTAATATACTTATGTATGAATAAGGGAAAAGAGAATAAAAATATATAATAATAAACATTTTTAAGTGATATAGCATCAACAAATTTTTTACATCCAACACGAATCTCGAGGCATACCACGAATCTCACGATAATCTTTCAAGTAAGAAGTGTTCAAACTTTGATAAAAAGTTATCAGGAAGTTCAATCTTAGCAGACTTGTAGTCAAACTGACCTGTTTGACGAGATGAACCCAATGGTATCAAAGTTGGTCCAATCCAAATCAATTCAATCTCATATGAAGTTATTAAACCATATTTGAAAGTTTTCCAGACACATTTGAAGATCAAATGGATGTCGGATCCAGTGAGTTCATAGTTGAATCGAGCGTCTCAACAAGACAAGTCCAACGATCCCAAGATTGCCCAATCCCAACATCATTAAGGCACTCAAATGTCCATCAAATGACTTCTGATCGAGGGAACCTCTCTGGCCTATCCGATCAGAGTGATTCAAATTCCTTCATTTATTGCAATCGGGACTCTATAAATTGAGCCTCACTTCTCTTATTAAAATGGGAAAGGGAGCTTGAAGCCAGAAGAAGACTGAATCCGAGTGAAAGAGCTAAAGTTGCCTTCTACTATGCAACTGTCGACCACCACTCGCCGGTCATTGTTGGCTATTATCGACCGATAACTTACTTTCAAATGGATGTCTTGGAGTCATAAAACATCCTACAAAGTGATGCATCATCCGAAACACTAGGCTAACCTCAAAAACTATGCAACAACTTACCTTAAAGGTGGTGTAACAATGCGACCTACGCCTCAATCTCGAGAAATGCAAAGTATCTCTGACATCTCGTTCTAGGCTTAATCGATCTAAGGGGGACAGTTCAACCTCTTTCATCACAGGCTATAGACTCTGATAGGTTAAAAATTCTTGGTGGATTTCCTTCGTTCTCTTTCATAATAGGTTACAGTCGTTAAGTAGAAGCTTCAATTAACAACCACAGATAGTTTAATCATCATGAGTGTATTTTATATAAAATTTTCCATTATAGATTAATGTCGTCGAGCGTCTCTAGCTATACAACCCATGACAGGTGTTCCATCCTTAATGCATTCTTCTTTCAACTATGCTTCAACACATGCTATAGTCATTAGACATGCACACATTGACTAACAACCAAGGAAAATTCGAACATTCACAATGGCAGATAAGGTCTTCGCCTAGTACCCTTCAAGTCGAGCCTAAGAGACAATACTCCATGAAATGCTCCCATGCTTTTGGAAGTCAAGCTCAAGATGCAAGACTCGATGGAAGATACGATCCCAACAGACAAGACTCGATGGGAAGATATTGTACTCTGGGAAGTGGAGCCTAAGAGGCAAGACTTAATAGAAAGCTATCATGCCCCCCTGGAAGACGAGCCCAAGAGGTAAGTCTCGATGGGAATCTAGTAGTGGACATAGTCCACACTTGAAAGACTTCAATTGAGCAAGTGGTTGGCAAGGTTTTCACTCAAAGACCTTAGAAGGCTACAAGCCTCAGAAGACACATTTATATCGAACTGGTTGACGGGGGTAACTACGCGCCTCGCGTACCTACGTGCAACTTCAGACCCTAGCCCCGGCGACCAACGAACATCATTACAACTCACCAAGACGACCAACATGCCAATTATTTTCTATGTGACCAATTATGACTTATGTGGTCCATAACTCGTGCATCTCCCAACTCTCGCCATCACAGCCTACAAACGTCGTTGCAACTCACTAATTCGACATACGTGTTCCACAGATTGTGCAACTCCTCACTCCGGTCCTTGCGATCCACAGACGTCATCGTGGCTCACCATTGTGGCCCATACGACCTACGTGGTCTATAGCTCCCACAACTTCCTACTACGGCCTCTATGGCCAATCTGTGCTTCTGAAGCAACTATCTACGACCCACTTAGCCAACTACTGTCATGGTTATGACTATGACTTCTATAACAAGCTAGCACTACAACCACCGTCTATAATACTTGTGAAAGATTACAACATCTAGCACAATCAACTATGTCCCTTACAGTCTGTTGTCGCCAAGAACTACAACTATATTCTCTATTTTCTAATTTAGGAGAAGAGTAGACTTATGTACCCACTATTCATAGTGGATTATTTCAACTGGCCTAGTCTCCGTCGTTTTTTTCCCCTTTCAAGGGTTTTTCATATAAAAAGTCGAGATGTCCCCCTCCTTTTTAATTACCTGAGTGTGTGCTGGTTTTTCGTGTATTGCTAAGACGTTAATCAATCACTCTATCACCGCAAATCTTCTAGCATACATTTTTAATAATAAATATAGGTTATAATAAGAAGTATTTTAGATTTATTTTATAAAATGTTAACATAGATATAATAATAATAATTAGGTATTGTTACTAAGTCTTAATTGAAAAAAAAACAAAAAACTACTACCTACGCAGTATGTTTTTAGAGGCCCTAGTCAAAGTTGGTTTTGCTTTATGAGTATGACCTTATAATAAATTGAAATGATCAGTATCAATATTTACTCACTACTGCCTCTCTTGTCTTAAAGTTTTTTTTTTTCTTTTTTGTTCATAAAATAAACTGAAGGACAGTTTGGGCAGTTGTAGCTTATTAAAAAATAATCGTGAAAGTATTGAATAATAATTTGATGATCGAAAAACTGTGGTGATTATTATAATTTTTTTAAAAAAAAGTCAAATCGCAGGTAGAAAGCTATCGCCACAACTAATCAGTAGTAGTGGGAAAACATATATTTCAATTGCAGCATTTTAATAAGTTGTCAAAACTCAGTTTATTCAAACAGACAAAACTGTTGTGCAATGTCTCATCGCCGCCCCCAAACGGACCTTAAATCAAACCGATGTGTGCAAGTAATATAGTTAAATGGATACCATGTGAGCCGAGACCAGCTTGAACCGTTCAAGATTTGGCCAACAGACAAACCTATTTGTTGCTAGTTTGTATTGAAGTATATGTTTCATAAATAGTTGAGGAATTTACCTGCATACCATATATTTTTTATCTATTTACATATCTAACACTGGAAACTTTTATATTTAGATTGACAGTATTTTGGTGTGATAAATTTATTCCTGAAAATATGTAATTCACTTTTAAAAAATATGTGATAATATTATTTTTGATGTGATATTAAGGATTTGAGCACCAGGGATGTAAATATTACAAGCTGGGTTTAAATACATTAGAATTGTGTGGTATGTATGTATACGAGTGTAAAAAAATTCGTTGTTCACAAATAACTTATTTTGGATCGTTAAGTTGCTCGTGTTAGGTATGGCTCATATGCTATGAATTTGGAGTCTCTTGGATTCGGAGAGGTGTGTCTCCTTAAATGAATAGGTGTGTCTCTTGGTGTGAAGATGTGCGTCCCTTGGATTAATGAGTTGGGGGAGCGAGGGCGTGTTTGTAATTTTATCTGTGAGTTTTATCTATAAATAGATGTGCAATCATATGGGTGTGAAACTCCTCTGAAATAGTGAATTCACCACTCTACTCCCAATGATGTAGGCATACTTGCCGAACCTCGTTAAATCTCTTTGTTCTTCTTATGATTTTTGTCGATTTATGTTTTTATTCGCCCTAAATTTCACAACAGCTCGTATTCAAATCATTCGTCAAGTAACAGAGTTGAACATGAATAAATTTTTTAAGCTCAAATTATAAACGACCTGTTCGTGTTTCGACTCATTTTAGTTTGATATAAGAAAATTATATTTACTATTCATATAATAATATATTTATATATATAATTAAATCACCGCAACTCATGTGTTCGAGTGGTTGGATATCTTTTTATGCAAAAAAAAAAAAAAATGCAGATTCAAAACTTGCACTCAACAAAAAATCTATTTAATTTTGTTATTTAGCTTAATAAATCGAGCCGAACATGGGTCAATTCAAACAAAACAATTAACATGGAGCCAAACACGAGCAAAATTCTTCTGGGCCTAATTCGAACATCAGACAATTTCAAATACGAACTAATACAAACGAGCTGATCACAAACAATGACCTAGCTTGCTTAAGCTCGGCTTATTTACAACCATATTTATGTAAATGCCCCATAGTCAACCCTAACATTCTCATAATATGATTTTATACATCTTATATTTAATTATTAGTAATTGTAAGTTATACAAGCATGGGGACTATGTTTTTTTCGAATATCAGCAAAATAAATAACAAACAGTGATCTCCATTCCGGCATCTTCTAAAAAAAATCGATCAGAAATCCTACGTACAGATACGCTTACAAACAAGGCAAACAAAGCAAATCAGTAAATGGACATGTCCATCACTTTGAAGGCCATTCGACATATTCTGATGGGTTTAAGTACCCTTTCTCCGTTTGTCTTCGCATTTTCTTCAACATTGTCCAACATCATCTCTTTAAATTGAGAAAATATTATATCATGACTCTTAACGTAATTTGTGTTAGGAGTTCAATGGTGGGGCGTCACGTGTCAAGTAGGTGTTACTGTAATACACTGGCATTAGCCATTGTTAAAAATAGTGAAGCTAACTTGACACGTGACGCCTCACCATCAGACTCCGAATACATTGAGAGTCCTGATCTAACATTTTTCCGTTTAAATTAGCGTATATCTTCAAGACCGCTCATAAATTTCTCTACAGTCTTCTTCCCCTCCACATACTTCTCCAAGTCAGCAGTGCAGCTTCTTAACTCCAGATTTATCGCATTATTAGCTCGGGTCTTCTCCTCACCAGCCAAGGATTGTGCCCTTTAAGGCTTCGATCAGTATTTATAAACCCATTTTCTTCATTTTTTTTTTATAATCTCGGTTTTACTTTTTTATATAATAATTAATATTATTATTAATTCTAAATTTTTTGTAATTATTTCATGGTTTCGATTTTCTTTCTTTATTTAACTATTATTAATATTCTTATTGATGATTTATGCTAAAAACACTTAAAAATATTAACAAATATTTAACAAAATATAAATAAAATATCTTGAACAGTAAAAAAAAGCGAGAACAAAGAAAAAAAAATCTTGATACATCAATAATTTTTCATCATCTTACACGATTCTCATGACGTGACACGAAATTACGATGTAGAAACAGTGTTGAGCTTCAGCTCTTTCCTCTCTTCTTCTCCTCCTGATCTAGATACTCTTTCAAGAGAGAGGTGAAGTTCAATTTATAGATTTCATGTTTCAAATAAGGGAGGAACCCAAATTGCTCTAATCGAATGATTTAGAGATTACTTCGATTGGACTTCCTTCGATAGACATTTAAATATTTAATGATGTCAAAATTGAGTGAAATTAGGGTCGTTGGATTCATTTTGTCAAGATTATTGATTTGACTATAAGTTTGTCAAATTCGAAATCCGTTTAACCTTATAATTAGGCATTGAAAACTCCAAAAAAATTATTTCACGACTAATCTTAACTTGATTTAACTCAAATATGACTAATTTTGATATTGTTAGTTCCGTCTCATCGAGTCATTCAGTTTGAATGTAATTTTGTTGAAGTTGGGTTTATTGATGACCTTTAATATAAGTTAGAATTTTTATTGTTAAAAATTTGATAGCATCTCAAGTTTTTTTATAATATTTTCTCTTTTTTCATATTTTTTTAATTATTTAAGCTATATTATTTTTATTTAGGTTTATTAATACTTATTAAATATTTATTAGTACTTTTTACTGTTTTTAACTTAAAATAAAAATAAGAAAAATAATAATTGTTACATAAAAAATCAAAACGGAAAATATTAAATAATTCTAATAATTTTAATTAATAATGTTATTAATTGTTAAATAAAAAATAAAACTGAAAAAAATAAAATAAAAATAAAAAATTTATATATAAATACCGATATTGATCTTACGAGGTTAAAATCGGCATTTATATACCGATTCCGTGTTAAGTAAATTATTTTCAAATTTTTGGATTATTTTAAAGAGTATCTAATGATGACGTTTCAAATAAATTCGACATAAAAACCTATTAATGAAATTTAATATTTAATTAATTTGATGAACGAATCAATAATTTAATTTAATTAAAAATAAAACCGATTAAATAATTATCAATTTTAATAAGAAAATTTGAATACTGTTACTATCAGTAATATGACAAACGGTTTAAATCATTATCTTCCACCTAATAAAAGTTGGTTGAAGCTTAAGAGAAAATAAATAGAATTTGACGGGCGGAAGAGCTGTCGGTGTTGGCAACAAAACAGCGGGCAGGCGTCCGGCAATTTTAAATGGGGTCCACTGCTCCCTAGAATTATTAGAGTCAAATTGCACCAATGACAACACCCTCACCCTATTCACCTAAAGTACGAGTTAGAGGAGTCGGTGAAGATTGGGTGTCGGAAAAGCGGAGTGCAAATAGTGAAGGAAAAGGACAGCTTTATCTTTTTCATTAAGACGGGGGATCACGAGACCGGCTATTGCAAGCACTCTTGTATTATTTTAGCGGCAATGGCAAGCCGCCGAGGCCGGACCCNCAATACGCATTATTTAAAAATATATTAAATTAGCTGAAGGTTTGAACCGCCGTTAAGTTACTTGTATCAGTTTTTAAAGCTAGTATTAAGAATTGATGAAGTGATTTTAGTAATTATTATAGATAATACTATTATTCTTTGGTGGTTCGGTTGTCCTAATCAGGCGTCACTTTACTTTGTTTTTGTATTTTTACTGAGTGTGGACATGTGCAATAGTGTATTAGGTCAATCTTCTTGTAGGGAGTCATGGCTAAATGTACACACACAAAGGTCTAATAAGGGAGGAGTAATTTCATGATTTATATGCTAACCCTTTCTTACAAGTGTTGCTATAAGCTCTTCCCGCCAGGGATGACTCATATGATTTATATGTTAACCTGTGCTAACAATTTTTGCAGGTTGAGTCCTTTATTTTCTTTCAACATGCATTTGATAAAGTTTTAGAATTGAGTATATATGGAAAATAAGGTGAGGAGATTTGTTATTAAGCTTTTGGCGTGGTAACCACGTGATGAAGACCAGGAGTAGCAGCTCGTGTTCCATACCTTAATTTTGAATTTATATTCTTATATAGATTTAGGTCCGTAAATGTATATGCGAAGTTTGACACATTTACTGCTTTCCTGAGAGATTTGTCGATTCAGCGACTACGACTTGTACTTATATTTTGATTGGTTTGTCTTGAATTTTATTTTGAACTTGCTTTACTTTCGTGTTTCCTTTTATTTGTTGTTTGTCTGGGATTGATCACAAAAAAACAATCTTGGCTCATTAAAGACCCTAGAACTTTAACTTGTCAACAAACTCTTAATAATAAAATATTAAAATTAATTAAGATTTAAGGTTAAAATTTTCTAGACTTTTAAAGCATGCACTTACTTTTCTCCATGGCTTTCGGGCAGGTTTTAAAAGTGGCTTCTTAGCATAGTTATGTCTCAAAGATGTTTAATAGGACCTCCATGCTTAGGACTATTTTAGATAATTGCTGTCTATTTGAATGTTCCGAGGTGAAGCCTCTGTGCTTCTTCAATATGGTTGGCCCAACATAAACTTATGTGGTAGTCTAGCACGATTAGGATATTAGAAGCTTCCTCGACCCATATGAGATATAAGTCCTTTGTTAAGAGTATTTTTCAGATTTGTAGCTGGACCTCTTCTTTTCCCTACTTTCTTGAGACATATTTGTAATTTACTTGACGAGTATAAGTCTCTCCTCTTTGTGCTCTACCTGCACAGGTCATAGGACTAGAGTTTTCTTCTTTTGACTTTAAGGCTACTGAGGTCTCATTGGACGACACAATTCATGGATCACTGACAAGGAACCTCCGATTATGTTGGGTCACACGCCTTGGTAGACTTGAGGTGTTGTGGCTTGAGATGACGAATCCGTAGTATTCTAACCCAACTATCTCTACCTGCTTAGAGATTACTCTATCTTCCTATTGTTGAGCCTTTATGAGCCATGTCATCCTTTGGTGACTTTGTTGGTATCATCTTAACACCCCGATTGCAGATGAGTTGCCCCTCATTTGGGATACGGTGATTCACCCTCTGCTCTTATAGCCAGTGAGCTCTAAAGTGTAAGGGATATGCCTGTCGAGGCGATTTGGTTATTTCGTAGGTTCCGAAAGCAATGAGCTGTTAGTTTTTTGGGATGTGAGAGACTCACTCTCTACACTGTAGTTTAGTGAGATCTCCGAAAGCATCAAGGCATTCCCCATATGAAACAACCCTCCTTTGGTTTCGTTTTTGCATCAGGTTATAATAATATAAGCGAAACCCCTTTTATCGAGTATATTCTTAAGTACCCCACATGATGTAATTAACCAAAGGAATGTCTTCTTTTGGGAGTAACGAAATGTTCTTTTTGGTTCTCTGGTTATGGGTGACTTATGTCGAGATTTCTTTCGTGGATATCATATTTCGAGATATTTTGATCTAATCACATTAAGATGTATACTCTCAAGCTTTCACACGAGGATTATCCTATATATAAGCCTTAAATGTTTCTTTTTTAAATTTGTTTGTTTATTTGTTGTTATATATGATTCTTTTCGATTTCACTCCTCTCCAAATCATTTATATGGTTCTGGAGGGATATTTATTCAAAAAAGAGAATAATACGTTGACCTATAAATAGACAAACTGGCAATTTCGAGTTCCTTTAAAAACAATGAAAAACAGTCTAGGGAGCAATGTCATTACTCGTACAATTTAGTGGAGCTCTAGCAACTTTTTCTACTAAAAGACTTTCATTCTCGCCTTCGGCAATGTACCATGCACACCATTTACCATAGTTAAATGTTTGTTGTGATATTTTTGGTACATAACTCATAAAAAAAATAAAAACTCTTCTTCCTGAATTGTTTGTTTCTCATTTTTACTTGAATAACATTTTTTCCGTAAAATATGAGCTTTTACATTAAAGAGATGAACGTTTTGGGTGGTATAATTGTAAGAAAGCAAAGCTTAGGTGTTAGATATGTAAATGCATAGAAATTGAGTGTTTTGCATGTAAAATTTAATTAGTTTCTCGCAATTTAGGCAAATTCGGAAATCTGTGTTGGTCCCCTTTTTTGGACAACCATTGAATTTTTTCTTATAATGATGTTGTGGTAACTTTTTCTTATAGTCTCTGAATTTCATAGTGGTGATTAAATTGAACGTTGAAGGCTATCTTGTCTTCTTCATGGCTCTTCTGGATCTTTGTTTTTCTCAACCAAATGTCATGGTGCAGCTTGGATGACTTTTGCCTAGACATCTAACTGCATCAATGTGTTGTTACACAAAATGTGAATGTATTTGCATCTTAGTTGAATTGAGGCGAATACGAGCCTATGATTCACCATTTTGTTTTGATATTTGTAATTTACTGTCTTTTGTGTGTGCGTATTTGTCCTATTGCAAGGTGTGTAAGAATATAAGTTGAGCAAAATTTTTAAGAAAAATAATTCAAAAAAAAAAAAAAAAAAAAAAAAAAACACAACGNCCACCATTTTGTTTTGATATTTGTAATTTACTGTCTTTTGTGTGTGTGTGTTTGTCCTATTGCAAGTTGTGTAAAAATATAAGTTGAGCAAAATTTTTAACAAAAACAATTCAAAAAAAAAAAAGAAAAAACACGTGGCATTGTAATTTCTGCGACATGACGTAATCACTATGCCACGTAAAGATTTTTTCGACATGACGCACCGCATTACATGATGATTTTGTGCATTTTTCAAATTAATTTTTTTATTTAATTTAAGAGAATAAATTATAATAAAAACAATATTTCAAAAATTTAGCACATTATATAACCCCTATAATGTCTTCTTCTCCTATGAAGAAGTATTGTTTCCCTAACTCGACGATAAGAAGTCAAATCTTACTCATATCTTCAATATTATGGAATTAATATATATTATCCTGATCCGCCCTAATTGCTTATAAAATTATGTTCGAGTTAGAAATAGCAACTAAACCGCACGAACAACATTAATTTTAACACTCGCAATTCTTCCCAAAAGAAAACCCAATGATATGAACGAAATATTACACTCACACATCTATACGTGCGGGCGAACTCAATCACGTCATTGTGCGCGATGACATCATTTAATTCATGTCATCATCCGTGCATCCAAAAGTTTCAAAGAATAAATTAATTATATTTACATCTTTCATAAACTTCAAAAGAATTTGCAGAATCAAATCCCATATTAATTATATTGGCATGAAAAGATGAACAGAGAATAAATTCATTATTAATAAAATATATTTTGTAACATCAAATGAGCCTTTAAATCAAGAATAAATCGATGNTTTCGAACATCAGACAAATTCAATTACGAACTCATACAAACGAACTGATCACAAACAATGACCTAGTTTGCTTGAGCTCGGCTTATATATGTAAATGCCCCATAGTCAACCCTAACATTCTCATAATATAATTTTATACATCTTATATTTAATTATTAGCAATTGTAAGTTATAACAAGCAAGGGGACTATGTTTTTTTTCGAATATCCGGCAAAATAAATAACAAACAGTGATCTCTATTCCGGCATCTTCTTAAAAAAAATCGATCAGAAATCCTACGTACAGATACGCTTACAAACAAGGCAAACAAAGAAAATCAGCAAATGGACATGTCCATCACTTTGAAGGCCATTCCACATAATCTGATGGCTCTAGGTACCCTTTCTCCGTCACGATCCAGACAATAACCTCCGCATTTTCTTCAACATTGTCCAACATCATCTCTTTAGATTGAGAAAATATTACATCATGATTCTTAACATAATTTGTGTTAGGAGTCTAATGATGAGGTGTCACGTATCAAGTGGGTCTCACTCCATTGTTTAAAATAGTGAAGCCAACTTGACACGTGGCGCCCCACCATTAGACTTCGAATACATTGGAAGTCCTGATGTAACATTTTTCCATTTAGATTAGCGTATATCTTCAAGACCGCTCATAAATTTCTCTACAGTCTTCTTCCCCTCCAAAGACTTCTCCAAGTCAGCAATGCAGCTTCTTAGCTCCAGATTTATCCCATTATTAGCTCGGGTCTCCTCCTCACCAGCCAAGGATTGTGCCCTTAAGGCTTCGATCAGTATTTATAAAACCCATTTTCTTCATTTTTTTTATAATTTCGGTTTTACTTTTTTATATAATAATTAATATTATTATTAATTCTAAAATTTTTGTAATTATTTCATGGTTTCGATTTTCTTTCTTTATTTAACTATTATTATTATTCTTATTGATAATTTATGCTAAAAACACTTTAAAATATTAACAAATATTCGACAAAATATAAATAAAATATCTTGAACAGTAAAAAAAACGAGAACAGAGGAAAAAAAATCTTGATACATCAATAAATTTTCATCATCCGACACGATTGTCATGTCGTGACACGAAACTACGGTGCAGAAGCAGTGTTGAGCTTCAGCTCCTTCCTCTCTTCTTCACCTCCTCTTGATCTAGATCCTCTTTCAAGAGAGAGGTGGGGTTCTTTTTATAGATTTCATGTTTCAAATAACGGAGGAATCCAAATTGNCGAGAACAGAGAAAAAAAATCATGATACATCAATAAATTTTCATCATCAGACACGATTCTCATGTCGTGACACGAAGCTAAGCTGCAGAAGCAGTGTTGAGCTTCAGCTCCTTCCTCTCTTCTTCACCTCCTCCTATCCTCTTTCAAGAGAGAGGTGGGGTTCTTTTTATAGATTTCATGTTTCAAATAACGGAGGAATCCAAATTGCTCTAATCGAATGATTTAGAGATTACTTCGATTGGACTGCCTTCGATAGACATTTAACTATTTAATGATGTCAAAATTGAGTGAAATTAGGGTGTTAGATTCATTTTATCAAGATTATTGATTTGACTATAAGTTTATCAAACTCGAAATCGGTTTGACCTTATAATTATGCATTGAAAACTCCAAAAAATAATTTAAGGACTTAATCTAAACTTGACTTGACTCAAATATGACTAATTTTGATATTGTTAGTTCCGTCTCGTCGAGCCATTCATTTTGAATGTAATTTTGTTGAAGTTGGGTTTATTGATGACCTTTAATCTAAGTTAGAATATTTAGTGTTAAAAATTTGATAGCATCTCAAGTTTTTTTTATAATATTTTTCTCTTTTTTCATATTTTTATTTATTATTTAAGCTATATTATTTTTATTTAGGTTTATTAATACTTATTAAATATTTATTAGTACTTTTTACTGTTTTTAACTTGAAATAATAATAAGAAAAATAATAATTGTTAAATAAAAAATCAAAACGGAAAATATTAAATAATTCTAATAATTTTAATTAATAATATTATTAATTGTTAAATAAAAAATAAAACTGAAAAAAAATAAAATAAAAATAAAAAATTGATATATAAATACCGATATTGATCTTACGAGGTTAAAATCGGCATTTGTATACCGATTCCGTCTTAATTATATTATTTTCAAATTTTTGGATCCTTTTAAAGAGTATATAATGATGACGTTTAAAAAAAATTCGACATAAAAATATTAATGAAATTAAATATTTAATTTATTTGACAAAAGAATCAATAATTTAATCTAATTAAAAATAAAAGCGATTAAATAATTATCAACTTTAATAAGAAAATTTTAATACTGTTACTATCAGTAATATGACAAACGGTTTAAATCATTATCTTCCACCTAATAAAAGTTAGTTGAAGCTTAAGAGAAAATAAATAGAATTTGACGGGCGGAAGAACTGTCGGTGTTGGCAACAAAACAGCGGGCAGGCGTCCGGCAATTTTAAATAGGGTCGACCCACTACTCCATAGAATTATTAGACTAAATTGCACCAGTTAAGACACCCTCACCGTATTCACCTAAAAAACAAGTTAGAGGAGTCGGTAAAGTTTGGGTGTCGAAAAATACGGTGCAAATAGTGAAGGAAAAGGACAGCTTTATCTTTTTCACTAAGACGGGGAATCACGAGACCGGCTATTGCAAGCACTCTTGTATTATTTTAGCGGCNGCTGTCCGTGTTGGCAACAAAACAGCGGGCAGGCGTCCGGCAATTTTAAATGGGGTCGACCCACTACTCCATAGAATTATTAGATTAACTTGCACCAATTAAGACACCCTCAACGTATTCACCAAAAAAACAAGTTAGAGGAGTCGGTAAAGATTGGGTGTCAAAAAATACGGTGCGAATAGTGAAGGAAAAGGACATCTTTATCTTTTTCACTAAGACGGGGAATCACGAGACCGGCTATTGCAAGCACTCTTGTATTATTTTAGCGGCAATGGCAAGCCGCCGAGGCCGGACCCATGCACGTGAAGCGCACGGTGGCTTTGAGAGCCGTGCGCTTGAGATAGACGGCTCTCGATTTTTTCTACTATTTAATATTAAATTTTTAATAATAAATAATAAATCATGAACTTAATGGCTAGGGTTGTGAATTTAGGTCTGATATTGTTACTATAAATCAAGTTAAATTTAACTTGGATTAAGGAATAGAGCGTGGTTATGAGCCTAAAATTTGACTAGAGTTTTTTTTAGCTGATTTTTTATCGTATTCATATCAAGGTTGGCTAGATATATTTTTATTTAGAAAAATTATATATATATATATATATATATATATATATATATATATATATATATATATATATATATATATATATATATATATAAATATAAAAAAAA
>JXCR01099866.1:120973-131235 GCA_002079205.1 Phalaenopsis hybrid cultivar
TATATATATATATATATATATATATATATATAAACAAAATAGAATATAACGGGCCATGAGCTAATTACAAGTTGGAATGGATTCAATCAATTTGAGCCGGCTCATTTTGATTTGAATTTGAATCAAGCTCGATTCAATTTTGTGACAAGCTTGCCCAAAATCTAATATAACAAATCACGAATCACGAGCTAATTTCAAAACACATTGAATCTATTTGAGCTGACCCCAATAGTGCTTGAAATCAGATCCATAACAAAACTACTCGTACCTTTGACAAACACATTTACACGAAATATAATGGTTAAGGGTATAGTTTCCCAATGTAAGGGTATAGTTTCCCAATGCAATATACAGTTAAAACAAATAACATTTGATTGATTTATTTATTTCTTAAACCTTCATTTATAACTATTAAGCCGTAGATCCTTGCTCATTTCATATCATTCTAGGTTCAATGTATCTTTAAATTGACTTGTATAATCTAAATTTAAATTAAATTTGACATACTAATTCCAATCTAAATTTTATTAAATTAAAATGAATTACTTATTAAGATGTTCTTAGGCTTGGTTACGCATATGTACAGCGACTTGAGGTGGACAGCGACTTGATGTGGGCGGAATCTAGTAACTTTAATATTCAGTGTGCATACTTAAACTCTATGGTAGAAATGACAAACCTCAACATTTTTTTTTTTTCAATCATACATTCTTTTTTAATTACATTCATGTTTCCAATTGATGACAACCATTTCAATTTAATTTAAAATCATTTCATGAGAGAGGACCAGATGCTTGAGAGAGAATTTAAAGCTTTAAGAAGGAGCTAAGGTTCATCACCACCTTTGTCACCGTCGACCATTGCCGAATACAGTCGACGGTTGGCGACTCCAATCGACCACCGTTGATCCCTACCAACTACCACTGATAGTCGTTGACCATTACCGACCGCCGTCGACAACCACCGACCGCTTTCGAACACTACTGTCGCCATCAACCACTACTTACCATTGTCGACTACTGACCATTATCGATTACCACCATTCACCATCGACCACTACCGACTGAAAGCCGCCTATCGAAGTTTGTAACTTGAAAAACCTAATAATCATTTTCAGTCTAATTATTTTATTATCCGAGTGTGTACTAAATTTTCGTACAACGTTAATACGAGAATTCATTATTCTACCGCCGTAAATTTTCCAGCACTCATCAAAGTTAATATCATATATTATTTCTAAATCTTACTAAAAAATATTCAAAATTTTTCTCAGCGTCTACTATTGTAAGGATCTTTAGATTGAATTGTGATCTGGCTTGAAATCTCTTTTATGTAATTACACTGAAAAAATAATTGAATTATATATAAAAACCTCTTTTACAAAAAAAATGGGGTAAAACTCCTATTTTAAGTCATTAAAATAAGACTAAGAAATATTTATATAAAATAACAATAAATAAATGAATCAAATGATTTAATAAAGTATGGATAATTATTCTTTTTTTTTTTTTTTTAATGTCGTTAGTTTGTACGTTGATTTCAACCAAGAGTTGAAATGTTATCCAAGTTTTGAGTAATCGAAGTCTTCGATGGAGTCAAAATCTTAACCTGACTCGAAATCATTTAGAAGTACTCTTGTGACATTGGAGGGGATAGCGTATGGAGGAGGCTTCCATGGTCTGGAACTTAGAAGAGATACATACTGTTGACACGGTGGACGCAATGGTGGTTGGGGGAGGTTAGCATGGCAAGCCACATAATGAATTAATTATGTCGACAAATGGGCACGTAATTAGACATATTAGAGCCAAGTGTTTTGTACGTGGAGACATGAGTGAGCAAGTGGATTAAGAGTTTTTTTCTTTCATTTAATATTTGATATTAAGGGACGTTTAGTTTTCTCAGTCTATAATACAACTGGAATATTTTAGAATTATTAAAACATTACAAAATAAATATAAGAGAATATATTTATGTATTTGGTTTGAAGGAGAAATTTTTTTATATTGAGTACGTACGTTGTTCTGCATGCGGACTTCAAGTAATATGCCGCCACGTGGATGTTATTGTAGGGTTATTGACGAGAAACCGCGGATGTTATTGGGGGGTCATTAGAGTGGAATTGCAGAGATTGCTGAGGGGTTATTGACGGTTTTTTGCGGCATTATTAGAGTTAATGTCCTAATAACCCTTCAATAACAATCCCCCTACTTCAATAACCTTTGCGGTTCCACTTTACTTTTTCGATTTGAAGTTAGTGACTCACGTTGGGTGTCAGCAAGCAGCTTGCCATATCGATGACATTGCCGCTATGAGTTTTAAATACACTGCAAATGAATTATATGATAAATTTAGAATATTTCTTAAAATTTTTTTCTGTATATTACTTCAAATCAAACAATAAAATTTTCAAATCTCATGTACAACATGTANTAGAGTTTTTTTTCTTTCATTTAATATTTGATATTAAGTGACATTTTGTTTTCTTAGTATATAATACATCTGGAATATTTTAGAATTATTAAAACATTTACAAAATATATATAAGAGAATATATTTATGTATTTGGTTTGAATGAGAAATTTTTTCATATGGAGTACGTACGCAATTCTGCATGCAGACTTCAAGTAATATGCCGCCACGTGGATGTTATTGTAGGGTTATTGATTTGAAACCGCAGATGTTATTGGGGGGTCATTAGAGTGAAATTGCAGAGATTGTTGAGGGGTTATTGAGGGTTTCTTGCGGCGTTATTAGAGTTAATGTTCTAATAACCCTTCAATAACAACCCCCCACTTCAATAACATCTGCAGTTCCACTTTACTTTTTCGATTTGAAGTTAGTGACTCACGTTGGGTGTCGGCAAACAGCTTGTCATATTGATGACATTGCCGCTATGAGTTTTAAATACATTGCAAATAAATTATATGATAAATTTAGAATATTTCTCAAAAAATTTTTCTATATATTACTTCAAATCAAACAATAAAATTTTCAAATCTCATCTACAACATGTACATTACGTACACACCCTTTTTGGTCCAACTACATGGACCCCTGAAGATTGACGAACAGCCTCCTAATGATTGACGAATGCAAGGTTCTTAATATNGTTGAAATGGATTCAATCAATTTGAGTCGACTCATTTTGATTTGAATTTGAATCAAGCTCTATTCAATTTTGTGACAAGCTTGCTCAAAATCTAATATAACAAATCACGAGCCAATTTCAAAACACATTGAATCTATTTGAGCTGACCCCAATAGTGCTTGAAATCAGATCCATAACAAATCTACTCGTACCTTTGACAAACACATTTACACGCAATATAGTGGTTAAGGGTATAGTTTCCCGATGTAAGGGTATAGTTTCCCAATGCAATATACACTTAAAACAAATAACATTTGATTGATTTATTCATTTCTAAACCTTCATTTATAACTATTAAGCCGTAGATCCTTGCTCATTTCATATCATTCTAGGTTAAATGTATCTTTAAATTGACTTATATAATCTAAATTTAAATTAAATTTGACATACTTATTCCAATCTAAATTTTATTAAATTAAAATGAATTACTTCTTAAGATGTTCTTAGGCTTGGTTATTGATATGTACAGCGACTTGAGGTGGACAGCGACTTGATGTGGGCGAAATCTAATAACTTTAATATTCAGTGTGCATACTTAAACTCTATGGTAGAAATGACAATCCTCAACATTTTTTTTTTCAATCATACATTCCTTTTTAATTACATTCATGTTTCCATTTGATGACAATCATTTTAATTTAATTTAAAATCGTTTCGAGCTGTATCTGACTAGTATTATTAAAATCTACTAATACATCCACAGCAAATTCCCATCATCCGGCATGAATCTCGATGTATAACGTAGATTTTAAGGTGATCTTTTGAACAAAAAAAAAATATATTCAAACATCAATAAAAACTCATCCTGAACTCCGATTTCAACAAACTTACAATCAAACTGACCAGCTCGACAAAAAGAGCTGAATGTTTTCATAATTAATCCAATTCAAGCCAAATCAAGCGTTGATCAAGTCATTAAACCACTCTTAGAGGTTTTCCAGACATATTTAGAAGGTTAAACGAATGTTGAATCTAGCAAACCAATAGTCGAATCGAGCGTCACAACAAGAGGAATCCAAGGAGCCTAAGATTGCGCAAATTCCAACATTATTAAGGCACTCAAACTTTCATCAAACTCCGTCTGATTGAATGAAGCTCTCCGGACCATCTGATCAAAGTGGTTTGTGTTTTTGCATTAATTGCACTCATAACACTACAAAAAAAATCACACCCATTTCATGAGAGAGGACTGGATGCTTGAGAGAGAATCTAAAGCTTTAAGAAGGAGCTAAGGTCCATCACCACCTTTGTCACCATCGACCATTGTCGAACACCGCCGACCATTGTCGACTCCCACCGGCCACCGTTGATCACTACCAATTACCACCGATCGTCGTTGACCATTGTCGACCGCTGTCGACAACCACCGACCGCTTTCGAGCACTACTGTCGCCATCAACCACTACTTACCATTGTCGACTACTAACCATTGTCGATTACCATCATTCACCGTCGACCACCACCGACCGGAAGCCTTCTATCGAAGTTGTAAATTGTAAAACCTAATAACCATTTTCAGTCTAATTATTTTCTTATCCGAGTGTACTGGATTTTCGTACAACGTTAATACGAGAATTAATTACTCTACCGCCATAAATTTTCTAGCACTCATCAAAGTTAATATCATATATTATTTCTAAATCTTACTAAAAAATATTCAAAATTTTTCTCAACGTCTACTATTGTAAGGATCTTTAGATTGAATTGTGATCTGGCTTGAAATCCCTTTTATGTAATTACACTGAAAAAATAACTTTATATTATATATAAAAACCTCTTTTACAAAAAAAAAAAGGGGTAAAACTCCTATTTTAAGTCATTAAAATAAGACTAAGAAATATTTATATAAAATAAAAATAAATAATTGAATCAAATGATTTAATAAAGTATGGATAATTATTCTTTTTTTTTTTTTTTAATGTCGTTAGTTTGTATGTTGATTTCAACCAAGAGTTGAAATGTTATCCAAGTTTTGAGTAATGGAAGTCTTCGATGGAGTCAAAATCTTAACCTGACTCGAAATCATTTAGAAGTACTCTTGTGACATTGGAGGGGATAGCGTATGGAGGAGGCTTCCATGGTCTGGAACTTAGAAGAGATACATACTGTTGACACGGTGGACGCAATGGTGGTTGGGGGAGGTTAGCATGGCAAGCCACATAATGAATTAATTATGTCGACAAATGGGCACGTAATTAGACATATTAGAGCCAAGTGTTTTGTACGTGGAGACATGAGTGAGCAAGTGGATTAAGAGTTTTTTTCTTTCATTTGATATTTGATATTAAGGGACATTTAGTTTTAACTGGAATATTTTAGAATTATTAAAATATTACAAAATAAATATAAGAGAATATATTTATGTATTTGGTTTGAATGAGAAATTTTTTCAAATGGAGTATGTACGCTGTTTTGCATGCGGACTTCAATTAATATGCCGCCGCGTGAATGTTATTGTATGGTTATTGACGTGAAACCGAGGATGTTATTGGGGGGGTCATTAGAATGGAATTGAAGAGATTATTGAGGGGTTATTGAGGGTTTCGAGTTAATGTCCCAACAATCCTTCAATAACAACCCCTCTACTTTAATAATCTCTGTGGTTCCACTTTACTTTTTCGATTTGAAGTTAGTGACTCACGTTGGGTGTCAGCAAGCAGCTTGCCATATCGATGACATTGCCGTTACGAGTTTTAAATACACTGCAAATGAATTATATGATAAATTTAGAATAGTTCTTAAAATTTTTTTCTGTATATTACTTCAAATCAAACAATAAAATTTTCAAATCTCATGTACAACATGTACATTACGTACACTCCCTTTTTTGTCCAACTACATGGACCCCTGAAGATTGACGAACAGCCTCCTAATGATTGACGAATGCAAGGTTCTTAATATGATATATATATATATATAGATATATATATAGATATAATATCATTAATATTAATTTTTTGAACGTAAATGCTGTATATTTTCATACATATACTTTGAGATTATAGAGATATAAATACATAAGAATTGTGTGTTACATAAGTTAATAAAAAAACAGAAAATTAAACAAGCGGGGTAAAGTGTTTTTAATGTTATCTGAGATGGGAACATATATATAACANTATATAAGTACATAAGAATTGTGTGGTACATAAGTTAATTAAAAAACAGAAAATTAAACAAGCGGGGTAAAGTGTTTTTAATGTTATCTGAGATGGGAACATATATATAACATGACAGCATTACTTAATCGTTCATGTAATTCAATCTTTCACGTAACAAAGTTATGATAAGTGTAATGAGCTTAGAAATTGATACCTAATTTGGCTGCATTAGTGGACTTTTAATAGGAGGGATTATTGGCGCCAAGTCTTGTCAACGTACTTAGTCTTCATCTTCATCTTTGACCTTTTACAGAACCCGTTGATGGCTGTTGCGTACAGCGCTTGGAAAGAGCTCGGTGAAGATGAGAATAATATTTTTTTTTTTTTGTAGCACGCATTATTTAAAAATATATTAAATTTAGCTGAAGGTTTGAACCGCCGTTAAGTTACTTGTATCAGTTTTTAAAGCTAGTATTAAGAATTGATGAAGTGATTTTAGTAATTATTATAGATAATACTATTGTTCTTTGGTAGTTCGGTTGTCCTAGTCAGGCATCACTTTACTCTGTTTTTGTATTTTTACTGCGTATGGACATGTGCAATAATGTATTTGGTCAATCGTCATACCTAAATATACACACACAAAGGTCTAATAAGAGAGGAGTAATTTCATGATTTATATGCTAACCCTTTCTTACAGGTGTTGCTATAAGCTCCTCCCACCGAGGATGACTCATATGATTTAGATGTTAACATGTGCTAACAATTTTTGCAGGTTGAGTCCTTTATTTTCTTTCAACATGTATTTGATAAAGTATTAGAATTGAGTATATATTGAAAATAAGGTGAGGAGATGGGTTATTAAGCTTTTGGCGTGGGAAACGTGATGAAGACCAGGAGTAGCAGCTTGTGTTCCATACCTTAATTTTGAATTTATATTCTTATATAGATTTAGGTCTGGATATGTATATGTGGAGTTCGACACCTTTACTGCTTTCCTGAGAGATTTGTCGATTCAACAACTACGACTTGTACTTATATTTTGATTGGTTTGTCTTTAATTCTATTTTGAACTTGCTTTACTTTCGTGTTTCCTTTTATTTGTTGTTTGTCTGAGATTGGTCACAAAAAACAATCTTGACTCATTAAAGACCCTAGAACTTTAAATTGTCAACAAACTATTGCTCATAAAATATTAAATTTAATTAAGATTTAAGGTTAAAATTTTCTGGACTTTTAAAACTTGCACTTACTTTTCTCCATGGATTTTGGGCAGGTTTTAAAAGTGGCTTCTTGGCATAGTTATGTCTCAAAGATGTTTAATAGGACCTCCATGCTTAGGACTATTTTAGATAATTGCTGTCTATTTGAATGTTCCGAGGTGAAGCCTCTGTGCTTCTTCAATATGATTGGCCCAACATAAACTTATGTGATAGTCTAGCACGATTAGGATATTGCGTACAGCGCATTCTATTAGAATATAAGTCCTTTGTTAAGAGTATTTTTCAGGTTTGTAGTTGGACCTCTTCTTTTCCCTACTTTCTTGAGGCATGTCTGTAATTTACTTGACGGGTATAAGTCTCTCCTCTTTGTGCTCTACATGCACAGGTCATAGGACTAGAGTTTTCTTCTTTTGACTTTAGGGCTACTGAGGTCTCATTGAACGACACAATTCATGGATCACTGACAAGGAACCTCTGATTATGTTGGGTCACACGCCTTGGTAGACTTGAGGTGTTAGTGGCTTGAGATGACGAATCCGTAGTATTCTAACCCGACTATCTCTACCTGCTTAGAGATTACTGTATCTTCCTATTGTTGAGCCTTTTTGAGCCATGTCATTCTTTTGTGACTTTGTTGGTATCATCTTAACAACCCGATTGCAGATGAGTTGCCCCTCATTTGGGATACGGTGATTCACCCTCTGCCCTTATAGCCGGTGAGCTCTAAAGTATAAGCGATATGCCCGTCGAGGCGATTTGGTTATTTCGTAGGTTCCGAAAGCAATGAGCTGTTAGTCTTTTGGGATGTGAGAGACTCACTCTCTACACTGTTGTTTAGTGAGATCTCTGAAAGCATTGAGGTATTCCCCATATGAAACAACCCTCCTTTGGTTTCGTGTTTGCAACAGGTTATGATAATATAAGTGAAACCCCTTTTATCGAGTATATTCTTAGGTACCCGACATGATGTAATTAACCAAAGGAATGTCTTCTTTTGAGAGTAACGAAATGTTCTTTTTGGTTCTCTGGTTATAGGTGGCTTAAGTCGAGATTTCTTTTGTGGATATCATATTTTGAGATATTTTGATCTAATCATGTTAAGATGTATACTCTCAAGCTTTCACACGAGGATAATCCTATATATAAGCCTTACACGTTTCTTTTTTAAATTTGTTTGCTTATTTGTTGTTATGTATGATTCTTTTCGATTCCACTCATCTCCAAATCATTTATATGGTNGGTCTAGCATAAATTATGAACTATATCAGACTGTCCACTGCAATAGCATAAAAAATTGATCAAGTATCTTTCCTCTCCTGATCATCTTTAGAGGACTGATCTGAACTCAACTGATATTGCGATTCAATTAGAAGACAAACATTGATTGAGTCATCAATCTTAAATTNATTTTTTTTTATTTAAAAATATATTAAATTTAGCTGAAGGTTTGAACCGCCGTTAAGTTACTTGTATCAGTTTTTAAAGCTAGTATTAAAAATTGATGAAGTGATTTTAGTAATTATTATAGATAATACTATTGTTCTTTGGTGGTTCGGTTGTCCTAGTCAGGCATCACTTTACTCTGTTTTTGTATTTTTACTGAGTGTGGACATGTGCAATAATGTATTTGGTCAATCTTCTTGCAGGGAGTCATACCTAAATATACACACACAAAGGTCTAATAAGAGAGGAGTAATTTCATGATTTATATGCTAACCCTTTCTTACAGGTGTTGCTATAAGCTCCTCCCATCGGGGATGACTCATATGATTTAGATGTTAACCCGTGCTAACAATTTTTGCAGGTTGAGTCCTTTATTTTCTTTCAAAATGTATTTGATAAAGTTTTAGAATTGAGTATATATTGAAAATAAGGTGAGGAGATGGGTTATTAAGCTTTTGGCGTGGGAAACGTGATGAAGACCAGGAGTAGCAGCTTGTGTTCCATACCTTAATTTTGAATTTATATTCTTATATAGATTTAGGTCCGGATAAGTATATGTGGAGTTCGACACCTTTACTGCTTTTCTGAGAGATTTGTCGATTCAACAACTACGACTTGTACTTATGTTTTGATTGGTTTGTCTTTAATTTTATTTTTAACTTGCTTTACTTTCGTGTTTCATTTTATTTGTTGTTTGTCTGAGATTGATCACAAAAAACAATCTTGACTCATTAAAGACCCTAGAACTTTAAATTGTCAACAAACTATTGATAATAAAATATTAAATTTAATTAAGATTTAAGGTTAAAATTTTCTGGACTTTTAAAACTTGCACCTACTTTTCTCCATGGATTTCGGGCAGGTTTTAAAAGTGGCTTCTTGGCATAGTTATGTCTCAAAGATGTTTAATAGGACCTCCATGCTTAGGACTATTTTAGATAATTGCTGTCTATTTGAATGTTCCGAGGTGAAGCCTCTGTGCTTCTTCAATATGATTGGCCCAACATAAACTTATGTGATAGTCTAGCACGATTAGGATATTAGAAGCTTCCTCGACCCATATGGAATATAAGTCCTTTGTTAAGAGTATTTTTCAGGTTTGTAGTTGGACCTCTTCTTTTCCCTACTTTCTTGAGGCATGTCTGTAATTTACTTGACGGGTATAAGTCTCTCCTCTTTGTGCTCTACATGCACAGGTCATAGGACTAGAGTTTTCTTCTTTTGACTTTAGGGCTACTGAGGTCTCATTGAACGACACAATTCATGGATCACTGACAAGGAACCTCTGATTATGTTGGGTCACACGCCTTGGTAGACTTGAGGTGTTAGTGGCTTGAGATGACG
>JXCR01099866.1:142456-153800 GCA_002079205.1 Phalaenopsis hybrid cultivar
ACATATGAAGAGAGATTGTCCAATGCTCAAGAAGAAGACTCGTGATGTATCTTCCAGGGCTGTGAATATGGTGTAGAGTGACATTACAGATTACAGTGATGGTGATGCACTTTCAGTTACAACAACTCAGTTAAAGGATGGATGGATTCTTGATTCCGGATGTTCTTCTCACATAACACCTAATAGGGAGTGGTTTACTTCATACAGGTTATTTGATTCTGGTTCAGTCTATTTGGGTGATAATAGACGTTACAATATTGCTGGTATTGGTAAATTCAGAATTAAGATGTATGATGATACTGTTATAATATTATGTGATGTCAGGCATGTTCCAGACTTGAAGAACAATTTGATTTCGTTGGGCACTCTACACAGAAATGGTTTCATTCCTAAGGCAGATGAGGATAAGGAAACCATCAGAATTGTTAAGGGTGCACTGACTGTGATGAAAGGGAAGATCACTGTAGGTAACATTTATAAACTGATAGGGAGTACAGTTGCAGGTGGAGATCGCTCTGTTGAATCATATGGTGAAAATGCAACATGAACTTTGACCAAGCCAGGTTAGATGGTTTGGTTTCCCAACCCACTTTGGTATAAAGAGACTCCATAAGATTTTTTTTCTTAAAGGATTGGATATTCGAAAGATGGAGATTTTCTTCTAAAGGGGTTGAATATTCACTAAGGTGGAGATTTGTTTGGTAGGCGCATATACCGGGTGATGCATATCTTCTAAGGTGTTGGATATTCGCCAAGGTGGAGAATTGTTAGATATGGCTCATATCTACGGAGTTGGAGTTTTTTTTGAAGAGGTGTGTCTCCTGGTGAAAATGAGTATCTCTTGGAATAAAGGGGGTTGAGAGGAGCGAGGGCGTGATTGTAATTTTATCTGAGGGTTTGTATATGNCAAACTAAATATCTTGAGGCTCTATATCCAGAAGGCTTCAACATATAGATATCCTCTTGTATATTTTTTTTTGTAGGAACATAATCTTCACATAAAGCTACTCTAAAATTAGAATGTACTGTGCTACAAGTACTAAGAGAATAGAGATCGATTGACGATTGACCACTAAAAAGAGCACTTTGTTATAGTCAATCCATTCTAATTACGTAAAAACTTATGCCACTAATCTAACCTTATATAGCACATCAGCTCCATGAGATCATTTATTATTTGCACACGCTCATTTGTACCCAATGAATTTCCTTCCCATAGAAAGCTTCACCAATCTCCAGCTAGCGTTCTTCAGAAGAAACTCCATCACTTCATCCATTTCAACTCTTCAAAGATCACTTTCTGGGCTCTCCACCATTTTCTTGTAGTGACAAAGAATTTTAGTCTATATGATTGAAAGTACAAATGCAATGTGATCTATCAGTCAAGCTGATTTTAGGATATATATCCCCGACCTAATAGACTCTATCTAACCTAGCATTAGACACCATAAAAAAAATTTTCTCCACCAAAGTTCGGTTCATCCTCTATGGCACTTAGTTTTGCATCGGGATCTTTCAAATAGTGAAATGGTGCTATATCTCAACTCTCTTACCCTCTTGCAAGGGCACATTCAATTTTCTTTCACCCTCTATTACCAGCTTTGAGTCTTAGTACATTTCTTTCAAGTCATGAAAATCTCCAGCACCTTGCTCTTGAGCTTCATGGTGTACACACAAACATATTTGAAGTAATCATCGATGAAATAAATAGAATTTCTCAGTATGTCAAATGATTTCATCTTCGATAGGCCCCAAATATATATGTGAACGTACTATAAAACATCCTTTCCAATCTGGATCATAGTATTAAAAGGTACTCACAACTTCTTACAAAGCACGCAATGTTTACAAAAATTGAGCTTATAAGTGCTCACTTCTTTGACTAATCATTGCTTCTCTAAAGTGTCAGGTGAAGCCTCCTGATTTATTTACGTATGCCACAATATATTGGTGTCAAAAGTATCCTCAATAACAGTAGCAGCCATAGTCACTAAACTACCCTAAAGATAATAAAGGTTGTGACAACAAACTTCTTGCATAAAAAATTAGTGTTCCAAGACATATTTTCAGAACTCCTACCTTAAAAACTTCCTTGTAGCCCTTGGACTATAAGAACCTAATTTATAACAAATTCTTCTTGATATTCGTAATATGTTTAACATCAATCAACTCTCACGTAATACCATCATGCATTCTAATAAATATGCCCCTTACACTAATAACACAAAAGCTGGATCATTACACATAGTCACTACACCACTATCAAGTTTTTTGAGCATACAGAACTACTCTTGATTAGGACAAATGGGATAGGTAGCACCTATGTATAGAATCCATAAATAATCATTTTTATAAAATCTATGAAATACTCAAGATAACCATACATCTGAATTAGTCTGGTCATACAACTCAGCAATAAAATTCACTTTCATCTTAGAGGAAACTCTCTTTCTCTTCTCCTTCAACTTCAAGCAATCTTTCTTCTAATGACATGTCTCTAAAAAGAAAGCACACTAATTTTTTTCAAGACTGTGCCCTTGAGATTTGTCTAACTTTTGATAAGTATCACGATTGTCATCATTCTTTGCTCAATTTTTGTTCTTCTCATATCTGCTCTGCCATGTTGGTGAAAGTGTGTTAGCCCACTCCATTTTTGTGGACCCTCAGTTTCTTGGACGAAACTCATGATTCAACAATGTCGTAGTTATGTCGTCATAATTCAAGACATTATTTTCATCAATGAGAGTCATCATGAAGTTTTTGTACTCATTTGAGAGCGAATTTAATAGAAGAATTGTCTCGTCTTCTTTTCCAACCTACCATCCAAATTTAAGAGATATGCTAGCAGTTTTGTAAAATAATTCAAATGCTCATCAGTAGTAACTCCACATCGCATCTAAAATTTGTAGAGTTGACACTTCCTGTGGAGTCGATTTTTCATGCTTTTCATGAGAATTTTATATTCTAGTGTTTTTCACAATCTTTCATAGTCACAAGCACTCTGATTCATTTTTAACTAACCACCTTCTAACATTTCATCAAGATGTTAATTATTCGAGAACTTCCTCCATATTCGAAAAACAAAACGCATCCAACACCCATACTGCCACATGCCAAAATTCGATTTATCATCAAATCTTTTCACATTAATCATGATGAGATGTGTAATCACCCGATGAATCAACGCTTTTTCCAATATCGTGGTAGATGTTGAAGTATCTGACAACATAATATTATATATGGCTCCACTAGATCTTCCCTAACTTGCTTTGATTTATTTGCCTTTTGTCCTCGACNCTGACTAGCCTAATGGCCATGACATATAGGTATAGTTCGTGATTGCAAGCTTTCGAGACAGTAATTTTTTTTAATCTCTTTTTGATACTTTGACGGGAATGTGAAAAGTAGATGTAATATATTAAACCATATAGTTTTCTTCGAGAAATAGTATTGTCTCAATCTTTTGTGATATCAGGATTTAAATTAAAGTGTTTAAGGTTTTAGGGCCTTTTTTGGAAAACATATGCGCTCAAGTATTTACACATAATATTAGAGTTCGTTGTCTTGCCCAATCAACACAAAGTACGAATAATTACATATATAGCACTCAAAACATTGCTAAACACAGAAGTAGCACCTACTTGCATCTATTTTCAAATTGCCGCAAAAATAATGAAATGATAGTATGTAACATATGAAAAAATCACTTTCCTTTTAAGGTCTGTCATACAATCCACCCCAGACTGTGGGCAGGCCTGTAAAATTACAAATAGAATTCAAGCTAAAGCCCGTTTTAACTAGTCAAAAGCACGAATAAGTCCGGTCTGCCGAATGCCCAGATCTAGTTTATGGGGATGAGTTATTTCACTATAAGAGGTGAGGAGAAAAGAATTAAATGACCGAAATAGGATTACAACTCCACACAGAAATGAGTCATAATCCATTCTATAAATAAAAGAGGATTTGGGCATACAAATTAAGAATATTTTAAATATAAAAAATATCATATAATCATATCTCCTCTAATTAGGCTATCTAATATTAATTTTTGTAATATATACACTTCCTAATTTATAACCATGAAATTAAATATTTTTCACAACACTCTCCACCTCACCTTTCACTTCTAGATAAGTGGGAGGTAACCAAAATGAGCTCTAATACTAAAGTGATTGCACTAGAATTGTTGCCAACATACTTCGCTCCCAAAGAGATCAAGCCTTGTGCAGTTCTTCAAAAGACTGAATAGGAAATTAATCATGAGTTCAGATGTTCACCAATTTTCTATAGTAGTGAACTTCTAGAATGTGAGCATGCCCGTTGAATTTTCCTTTGTGTATATCTTCTTCAACTAAACATCATCGTCATCAATAAATTCTCCAACAAAGTCATATCTCATATCAATGTGCTTGGTACGGGCATGATGAATTTAATTTATGAAAAAAAATATCGCAATCTGACAATCATAGAATATTGTCATAAACTCTTGATCAACTCTTAAGTCATCCGTTAGGCCTTCAATGCCTCTGTGACTGCCATGTAATTATCCTCTGCAATAAATAAAGCAATAGTAGACTAAAGAATAGATCTCCAACTGATTGAACCTCCTGACAATGTGAATAAATAACAAGTCATAAACATATACTTGTTCATATTATTTGCATAGTTTGAATCAGTGTTACCCACACATAAATAAACAATATATGATTTCCTTTTAAATACCAAGCCGACATCAACAATACCCTACAGATATCTAAGATTACTCTTTATAGTTTACCAAAGACTCATTCTCAGATCATGCATGGACCTAATTGTAACACCAACCAATGTTATAATGTCTGGTCTAGTATAAATTATGAACTATATCAGACTGTCCACTACAATAACCTAAAAAACTAATCAAGTATTTTTCCTCTCCCGATCATCTTTAGAACATTAATCTGAACTCAACTGATATCGAGATTCAATTAGAAGACTAACATTGCTTGAGTCATCAATCTTAAATTTTTTCAGCACATTTCAAATATATGCTCCTTTTGAGAGCCAAATTTTTATAGATGCATTGTCTCTGAGAATCTTCATTCCATGAATTCATTCATGTCAACTCATTCATGTCAATATATTTGGATAGTTGTTTCTTCATACTATCAATCTTAGTCTAACTGATAGATGCAATCAATATATTATCAAAATATAGAAGTAAGTAGAACTCATTATTGACCAACTTTTTATAGTATGCACATTAATCAAATTGACCCCTCATGTATTCTTATCCCATTATGAGCTGTTTAAAGTACTTATATCATTGTAATTGTGACTAATTCAACCTATATAAAGACTTATCCAATCTGCAAACTAAAATCTTTTGAGGCTCTATATCCAGAAGGCTTCAACATATAGATATCCTCTTATATATTTTTTGTGTGTAGGAACATAATCTTCACATAAAGCTACTCTAAAATTAGAATGTATGGTGCTACAAGTACTAAGAGAATAAAGATTGATTGATGATTGACCACTAAAGAGAGCACTTTGTTATAGTCAATCCATTCTCATTACGTAAAAACTTATGCCACTAACCTAACCTTATATCACACATCGGCTCCATGAGATTATTTATTATTTGCACGCTCATTTGTACCCAATGACTTTGCTTCCCATAGGAAGCTTCACCAATCTCTAGCTAGCGTTCTTCAAAAGAGACTCCATCACTTCATCCATTGCAACTCTTCAAAGATCACTGTCTGGGCTCTCCACCATTTTCTTGTAGTGACAAAGAATTTAGTTTATATGATTGAAAGTACAAATGCAATGTGATCTATCAATCAAGCTGATTTTAGGATATATATCCTCGGCTTAATAGACTCTATCTAACCTAGCATTAGACAACATAAAAAAAAATTTTCTCCACCAAAGTTCGGTTCATCCTCTATGGCACTTAGTTCTGCATCGAGATCTTCAAACAGTGAAATGATGCTCTATCTCAACTCCCTTATACTCTTGCAAGGGCACATTCACTTTTCTTTCGCCCCCTATTACCAGCTTTGAGTCCTAGTACATTTCTTTCAAGTCGTGAAAATCTCCAGCACCTTGCTCTTGAGCTTCATGGTGTACACACAAACATATTTGAAGTAATCATCGATGAAATAGATAGAATTTCTTAGCACGACAAATGGTTTCATCTTCATCAGGCCCCAAATATATATGTGAACGTATTATAAAACATCCTTTCCAATTTGGATCATAGTACTAAAAGAAACTCACGACTTATTATAAAACACACGATGTTCACAAAAATTGAGCTTATAAGTGCTCACTTCTTTGATTAATCATTGCTTCTTTAAAGCGTCAGGTGAAGCCTCTTGAGTTATTTACGTATGCCAAAATATATTGGTTTCAAAAGAATCCTCAATAACAGTAGCAGCCATAGTCACTAAACTACCCTGAATATAATAAAGGTTGTTACAACAAACTTCCTGCATAAAAAATTAGTGTTCCAAGACATATTTTCAGAACTTCAACCTTAAAACCTTCGTTGTAGCCCTTGGACTCTAAGACCTTAATTTACAACCAATTCTTCTTGATATTCGTAATATGTTTAACATCAATCAACTCTCACGTAATACAATCATGCATCCTAATAAATATGCCCCTTACACTAATAATACAAAAGTTGGATCGTTACACATAGTCACTACACTGCTATCAAGTTTTTTGAGCATAGAGAACTACTCTTGATTAGGACAAATGTGATAGGTATCACGTATGTATAGAATCCAGAAATAATCATTTTTATACAAACTATGAAAAACTCAAGATAACCATACGTCTGAATCAGTCTAGTCATACAACTCTGCAATAAGATTCACTTTCATTTTAGAGGAAACTTTCTTCCATTGACATGTCTCTAAAAAGAAAGCACACTGATTTTTTCTAAGACTCTGCCTGTGAGATTTGTCTAACTTTTGAGAAGTATCACGATTGTCATCAATTTTTGCTCAATTTTTCTTCTTCTCATATCTGCCATGTTGGTGAAAGTGTGTTAGCCAACGCCATCTTTGTGGACTCTTTGTTTCTTGGACGAAACTCATGATTCAACAATGTTTATGTCTTCATAATTCAAGACATTCGTTTCATCAATGAGAGTCATCATGAAGTTTTTGTATGCATTTGAGAGCAAATTTAATAGAAGAATTGTCTTATCTTCATCTCCAACCTACCATCCAAATTTAAGAGGTATGCTAGCAGTTTTGTAAAATAATTCAAGTGCTCATCGGTAGTAACTCCACATCGCATCTAAAATTTGTAGAGTTGACACTTCCCGTGGAGTCGATTTTTCATGCTTTTCATGAGAAATTCATATTCTTGTGTTTTTCACAATCTTTCATAGTCACAAGCGCTCTGATTTTTTTTTAACTAACCACCTTCTAACATTTCATAAAGATGTTCATTTTGTAAGATCTTCCTCCATATTCGAAAAACAAAAAGCATCCAGCACCTCATATTGCCACATGCCAAGTTCGATTTATAATCAAATCTTTTCACATTAATCATGATGAGATGTGTAATCACCAGATGAATCAACTCTTTTTCCACTATCGTGATAGATGTTGAAGTATCTGACAACATAATATTATATATGGCTACACTGGATCTTCTAGCCTAACTTGCTTTGATTTTTTTGCCTTTTGTCCTCAACTTTGTCAGAATCGTAATCGCTTGTTTTTAGAATCCCACTAATTCGACTATGATATTGTGCAAAATAATGCGGAAAATAAAATCACTTAACAAATTGAACTCAATTGGCCTCATGTACTGAAAGAAATACATCCATTATGCTCTATTAAACTCAATCAACCACATTGTGAATTGAAGCAAATATATTGTAATATGTGAGAACCTTATCTTTTGTGTAGAGGCGACCATTCAGTGGGGTTGGATGAATCGATTTTAAAATTGGTCAAATCAATTACAACCGAATCTAAAATCCAGAAAACCAAATTAACCGAACCAAAATTTAATTTGTCTTAAACTTTTCGATCATGAACAAACCAAAATTTAATTGTTTGTTAGTATTGGACTATGAAGAAGTATTAAGAATTACATATCTTATATAATACATAATATCAATTTAATTTTATGAATCATCAATTTATTTCAATAAAATATTAATAAATATAATAAAAATTTGGATTCTTTTAAATTTATTCTACTTGAAATTAAATTATAATAAAAATTTTAATAAAACTTCAACTTTTTTGTCTCTTCAATTAAATGAAAATTAAAATCCAATCAAAAATAAAAAAAAATAATATTTAAAATTTTAAAAACCAAAAATTGAAGACTATTTTTGAAACTGAACTGATTTCTTTATGCGCAACCGTGGTTTGTTGGATGGCATCTTCGACGTAAATCCCCTTCTGTCCCGAGTTCGAATCCCAGCTAAGTCGAATTAGCACATATGAGAAATCAGTATTTAAGGGACAAAATTAGTGCTCCCTAAACATCTATTCCTTTAAAAAAAAAAGAAATAAAAAAAAAGAAAAAAAAAAGAGATTAACTGATTTCTTTATTTTGACCAATTAATGCACACCTCTACTTTTTAGGCTTTAAAGTGGCATGGTTTTTAGCTGAATTTTCCATGAACTTTATGAAATTTAGAGAGGTACCACAAGAAATTATTTTATTTACCTAAACCTAAAACAAATTATTTAATATTCTAACACTTTAGGGCCTCTTTAGGATCACTTTTTGTTTCCTATTTTAATTTTTATTTTTAGTCTGTTATAGTTTAATTTGTTTCTTATTTTCTATTTTTAGAAATGCATTTGATACTAATATAATTTATTTACTTTTTAAAAAAATATATACATAACATGATTAGTCGAATATTTTTAATTTTAGGAAAAAATTTTATTTTTATAAAATAGTTGGGTGCACGCGCATTTTAGTGTTAACGTATGTCTTCTTTTGCTTCACCCCTTTTATTAACTAGTTGTTCAACAATCCTCTTCTTCCCATTCCTGAGCCTCATTAAGCTAACTAACGTTTAGAGATCAATAGGTTTATTTTTGGGGATGGATGTTTGCTAGCGCGGTGGAGTTGAATGGAGTCTGGGATGACGTGGGCAGATTCACGGAGGAACGGCATGAAGACGGTTGTCGAACAAGAAGTTAACGGAATGGGGTCAATTGAGTGCCATTTTTGGAGGAAAGAGAAATTTTGGATACTAGAATGGCAATTAATAGGGTTTAGGTGTTGGCTAAATAGAGTGGTTTCATGTGATATGTACCCAAATTAACTCCCTAAACTTTATTATAAACATGTAATGAAAAAATAACAAAAAAAAAACAAAAAAAAAAGGAAAGAAAATAATTTGCATATTCTAACGAGCTTTTCATAATTCTATTAACCCTCATTGTTTTCCAGGAGTGAATATTACATGTAGAATCTGCACAAGTGAATTGATGATATTTATGGGTTTTACTATAGTATTTTGTCGTAATTTTATCAAATATGTATCTATCTGCATCTATCTTTTCCGCACGTAATATTCACCTTCCACTTTTTTTTTTGAAATAATACTTTATGCTTAAATAAAACATTTGAAGATTTTTAAAATTTGTATGTATTTTTCAACCGTGTAATTTTTATCTTGAAATATATATATATATATATATATATATATATATATATATATATATATATATATATATATATTTCATNGTTGTAATATGTGAGAACCTTATCTTTTGTGTAGGGGCGAGCATTCAGTGGGGTTGGATGGATCAATTTTAAAATTGGTCAAATCAATTATAAACCGAAATCTAAAATCCAGAAAACCAAATTCACCTAACCAAAATTTAATTTGTCTTAAACGTTTCGATCATGAACAAACCAAAATTTAATTGTTTGTTAGTATTGGACTATGAAGAAGTACTAAGAATTACATATCTTATATACATAATATCAATTTAATGTTATCAATCATCAGTTTATTTTAATGAAATATTAATAAATATAATAAAAATTTTGATTCTTTTAAATTTATTCTACTTGAAATTAAATTATAATAAAAATTTTAATAAAACTTCAACTTTTTTGTCTCTTCAATTAAATGAAAATTAAAATCCAATCAAAAATTAAAAAAAAATTTAAATTTTAAAATTTTAAAAACCAAAAATTTAAAACTATTTTTGAAACTGAATTGATCTGTTTGTGCGCAGCCGAGGTCTGTTGGATGGCAACTTCGACGTAAATCTCCTTTATCCCGAGTTCAAATCCCAGCTAAATTGAATTAGCACATATGGGGAATCGGTATTTAGGGGACAAAATTAGTGCTCCCTAAATATCAATTCCTTTTAAAAAAAGAAATTAAAAAAAAAAAAGAAAGAAAAAGAGATTAACCGATTTCTTTATTTTGACCAATTAACGCACACCTCTACTTTTGAGGCCTTAAAGTGGCCTGCTTTTTAGCTGAATTTTCCATGAACTTTAGGAAATTTACATAGATACCACAAGAAATTACTTACCTAAACCTAAAACAAATTATTTAATATTCTAACACTTTAAGAGTCTCTTTGGGATCACTTTTTGTTTCCTATTTTATTTTTATTTTTAGTCTATTATATTTTTAATTTTTTTTTTATTTTCTACTTTTAGAAATACATTTGATACGAATGTAATTTATTTGTTTTTTTTAAATATATATAACATGATTAGTCGAATATTTTTTAATTTTAGGAAAAAAAAATTATTTTTATTAAATAGTTGGGTGTCTGTGCATTCTAATATTAAGTTCTACCGCCCATAACATATAGGTCTTCTTTTGCTTCACCCCTTTCATTAACTCGTTGTTCAACGATCCTCTTCTTCCCATTCCTGAGCCTCATTAAGCTAACTAACGTTTAGAAATCAATAAGTTTATTTTTGGGGATGGATGTTTGCTAACGCGGTGGAGTTGAATGGAGTCGGGGAGGAACTCTTCCTGTAAGAACGGAGGAATCGGATGACGTGGGCAGATTCACGGAGGAACGGCATGAAGACGGTTGTCGAACAAGAAGTTAACCGAATGGGCAAACAAGAAGTTAACCGAATGGGGTCAATTGAGTGCCATTTTTGGTGGAAAGAGAAATTTTGGATACTAGAATGGCAATTAATAGGGTTTAGGTGTTAGCTGAATAGAGTGGTTTCATGTGATATGTACCCAAATTAACCCCCCAAACTTTATTATAAATATGTAATGAAAAAAGAACAAAAAAAAAGTAAATAATTTGCAAATTCTGACGAGCTTTCCATGATTCAATTAATCGTCATTGTTTTTCAGGAGTGAATATTACATGTG
>JXCR01099866.1:153987-174286 GCA_002079205.1 Phalaenopsis hybrid cultivar
GAAATTACAGAAAGATAAAGAGGAGTCAGAAAGGTACAAAGTAGGCCAAGATTCGATTCGAGTTTCCAATTTGCATATGTCGCCTGCTCGCGTTATTCCAATTTTACAATTTCGCCCAGCAAAACTAAAATTTGTTTTTACATCCACAAGCTGTGAAATTATTCGAAAAAAAAAAATCCGAGTTCAATGTCAAAGTTGGATTATTTTTCTCTTATTTTATTCTTAATTTAATGCATTAATTATTATCCTTCAATATCAATAAACAATTATATAATATGGTACAATAAAAAATAAATATAGCTAAGTTATTATACATTATCGGTATAATTTAGCTGCATTAATTAACTAAATAANCATGCATTAATTATTATCCTTCAATATCAATAAACAATTATATAATATGGTGCAATAAAAAATAAATATAGCTAAGTTATTATACATTATCGGTATAATTTAGCTGCATTAATTAACTAAATAATAAACCGTAATTAAATATTCTAGATTTGATGTTTTAATTTCACACATTAGTGTATGGCAAGAAAACCATCCAACCGTCCTGTATAATACATCTTATTTAAAGTACCAAAGAAAAAGACAAAAAACACATCTCAGATCATCATCATAATGATTTACTTTTAAATAACTTAATGTAACGTAAATTTTGATATGTTATAATATTTTCAACATATATTTAATAAATCTGAGATTCATTTTAATCTAAAATACCTTATAGTAACATTCTGCCAAAAAGGATAAAATTCTCAAATATATATATATATATATATATATATATATATATATATATATATATATATATATATATATNAATATATTGTAATATGTGAGAACCTTATCTTTTGTGTAGGGGCGACCATTCAGTGGGGTTGGATGGATCAATTTTAAAATTGGTCAAATCAATTACAAAACGAAATCTAAAATCCAGAAAACCAAATTCACCTAACCAAAATTTAATTTGTCTTAAACGTTTCGATCATGAACAAACCAAAATTTAATTGTTTGGTAGTATTGGACTATGAAGAAGTATTAAGAATTACATATCTTATATACATAATATCAATTTAATTTTATGAATCATCAATTTATTTCAATCAAATATTAATAAATATAATAAAAAATTTGATTCTTTTAAATTTAATCTACTTGAAATTAAATTATAATAAAAATTTTAATAAAACTTCAACTTTTTTGTCTCTTCAATTAAATGAAAACTAAAATCCAATCAAAAATAAAAAAAAATAAATTTTAAAATTTTAAAAACCAAAAATTGAAGACTATTTTTAAAACTGAACTGATTTCTTTGTGCGCAACCGTGGCTTGTTGGATGGCAGCTTCAACGTAAATCCCCTTCTGTCCCGAGTTTGAATCACAGCTAAGTCAAAATAGCACATATGGGGAATCAATATTTAGGGGACAAAATTAGTGCTCCCTAAATATCGATTCCTTTAAAAAAAATAAATAATAAAAAAAAAAAGATTAACTGATTTCTTTATTTTGACCAATTAATGCACACCTCTACTTTTGAGGCTTTAAAGTGGCATGGTTTTTAGCTGAATTTTCCATGAACTTTAGGAAATTTAGAGAGGTACCACAAGAAATTATTTTATTTACCTAAACCTAAAACAAATTATTTAATATTCTAACACTTTAAGAGTCTCTTTGGGATCACTTTTTGTTTCCTATTTTATTTTTATTTTTAGTCTATTATATTTTTAATTTTTTTTTTATTTTCTACTTTTAGAAATACATTTGATACGAATGTAATTTATTTGTTTTTTTTAAATATATATAACATGATTAGTCGAATATTTTTTAATTTTAGGAAAAAAAAATTATTTTTATTAAATAGTTGGGTGTCTGTGCATTCTAATATTAAGTTCTACCGCCCATAACATATAGGTCTTCTTTTGCTTCACCCCTTTCATTAACTCGTTGTTCAACGATCCTCTTCTTCCCATTCCTGAGCCTCATTAAGCTAACTAACGTTTAGAAATCAATAAGTTTATTTTTGGGGATGGATGTTTGCTAACGCGGTGGAGTTGAATGGAGTCGGGGAGGAACTCTTCCTGTAAGAACGGAGGAATCGGATGACGTGGGCAGATTCACGGAGGAACGGCATGAAGACGGTTGTCGAACAAGAAGTTAACCGAATGGGCAAACAAGAAGTTAACCGAATGGGGTCAATTGAGTGCCATTTTTGGTGGAAAGAGAAATTTTGGATACTAGAATGGCAATTAATAGGGTTTAGGTGTTAGCTGAATAGAGTGGTTTCATGTGATATGTACCCAAATTAACCCCCCAAACTTTATTATAAATATGTAATGAAAAAAGAACAAAAAAAAAGTAAATAATTTGCAAATTCTGACGAGCTTTCCATGATTCAATTAATCGTCATTGTTTTTCAGGAGTGAATATTACATGTGNGCTTTGAGAAGATCAGGAGGACGAGGTCGTCCGGCAAACCGTTGAAAAAATCGATTCTCTGCTCCGCCGATCGAGCTCTCTTCCGAGGTTCACCACCATCTCCCTCGTAGCCCCTCTTAGGCGACATCACCGCCGGCGGTGGCCGAGTGTGTCTAAGCTCACTTCTTTTGTCCATCTTCCTAATTTTCTCGCCGTCTTGTTTGTCCGAATATGAAGAATGCCTCCTCGCCGGCAGACCGTTGAAATAATCGTTTCTCTGGTCCGCGGTGCAAGCTCTCTTCCGAGGCTCGACACCATCACCGCCATCGTAACACCTCTTTGTCTTAAGCGACTTCGCTGCCGGCGGCGGCCGAGGGTAGCAAAGCCCGCTTCGGGTCTGCATCTTTATCTCTTTTTTCCCCTGTTGTTTGTCCCGAATGTGAAGAATGCCTGGTGGAGGAAGACTTTCTCCTGGTTTAAATACCGGAATTGAGAGGGGATTAAGCAACGGGGCAAACAGACCCTTCTACCCTTGCAGTTTATTACAGCGAAATCCCTGGTCAAATCTCGCTGACTGGACAAACGGTTGCTTTCCCGAACGGAAATTTTCATATTGTTCACGCCTCGCGGTTGGACCGAAAAAGATTTATTAATATAAGTAGTTTTGTTTATTAGCGGTAACCGCATAATTGAAACGACTATTTTACTTTTGAATAATACGTCCGTATAAAAATTGGGAGTATTTACATACATACCACCCCATGCTTATTAAAACCATTGATCTCTCAAATGTATGGCAGGATTTACATACGTACATGCCGCCGGTAGGGGATTATGATCAATACTTTTGAGGAGTTATTTGTGGTGCATTTAATAGTTGTCGTAGGAATTAGNATACATGCCGCCGGTAGGGGATTATGATCAATGCTTTTGAGGAGTTATTTGTGGTGCATTTAATAGTTGTCGTAGGAATTAGGATGGGAAAAACAAGCTGAGCGGGCAACGACGGGATCATGGCTTACGAAGGAAAAATTATTGCATTTGAAGTCCTGATGCAGTTTTGTATCAGTTGTCCAATCAAGATTTGTCATATGTATAGATAGACCCACTCATGTATTAAATTATTATTTTTACTAATATGGATATGTTTGTACGCTTGACATGCTCTGATTGGAGTCCTGATGCAAAACTGCATCAGGACTACTGATGCAATATTTTTTTTCCGTAACAAGACACCCTAACTCTCCTTCTGAGGTGTCTAAACTAAGTTGTGGTTTCACGGTAATTTTAGACTAATTAACAGAGTATTGGACGTGTGAAGGAGAGAGTTGGATGGTATGCTGTTAATATTAAAATTTTGCGTGTTGTATGAACATTAATAAGAATCTGGTGATATGTACGTAAATCCCCTAAAAAATGTTGGAGATCCTAAAAAATGAACCAAATCAGTTTAAGATTAGTTGAAGCCATTGTAANGAGTCCTGATGCAGTTTTATATCAGCTGTCCAATCAAGATTTATCATATGTATAGATAGACCTACTCATGTATTAAATAATTTTTTTTACTAATATTGATATGTTTGTACGCTTGACATGCTCTAATTGGAGTCCTGATGCAAAACTGCATCAGGACTACTGATGTAATTTTTTTTTTCCGTAACAAAACACCCTAACTCTCCTTCTGAGGTGTCTAAACTAAGTTGTGGTTTCACGGTATTTTTAGACTAATTAACAGAGTATTGGACGTGTGAAGTCGGAGAGAGTTGGATGGTATGCTGTTAATATTAAAATTTTGCGTGTTAAGTATGCATTAATAAGAATCTGGTGATATGTACGTTAATCCCCTAAAAAATGTTGGAGATCCTAAAAAATGAACCAAATCAGTTTAAGATTAGTTGAAGCCATTGTAATCCTGATTGCATTTGGTGAAGAATGAATGAATAATTTAGAGGAATATTGGTTTCAAAGATAATTTTTTCTATTTCGTTAAACCAAAGAACGTAAATCTTCATGACCAGTCCGATTCCACTGGCGTGTGATTTTCCAATGTTTTGATCTGTAAGTAGGACACGTGCAATTCTGCATGTCCAGTTTGGTGTTGACTTGTCATGGTTGACGTTGGGATTGCAATTGTCTAATCTGACCAACCTTAACTTATCAGGCAATGCATTAATCTCGACGCCACTAAGAAGATGAGTTAAATTAACAAACTATTTTAAAAATGATGAAAAGAAACTATCCATAAAACACCAAATAAGGACTAAAAAAATACAATAATTTCGATGGGAAATTACTATTTTAATGACCGACAAATTAGTCAAGGAATGCAAAAAAAATAATTTTAGTTTGGCATAGGTTAAAAGTACAATTCAAGAATGCAAGATCAGGCATCAATTGAGCACAAATCAATTAGCAAAAGGGTGTTTCTCTAAACATAAAAATAATAACAAAGCACTTGTGTAGTATCTTTAATCAGAATATCTAGCCCACAAAAGGATCACTAATATAGATAATCGGATGAGCTCATTGCTTGTGTTGTTTTTTTATCATAGCTCTCCAAAAGCATGCCAAAAAGCTAATATTTAGGAGANGATAACAAAGCACTTATGTAGTATCTTTAATCAGAATATCTAGCCCACAAAAGGATCACTAATATAGATAATCGGTTGAGCTCATTGCTTGTGTTGTTTTTTTATCATAGCTCTCCAAAAGCATGCCAAAAAGCTAATATTTAGGAGANCTTGATAAAAAACACACAAATTTGTAAAAAATAATTCATAAAATTTCCCCAATTCTGATGAATGAAGACTTAAATGGATGAATATATTTGAGGCGGACCAGATTGGGTCGGGTTAGTTTCTTAAGCGTGCCGGCATGCTGAATCTTTTTTATGGAACTATTTTTTTGTGGAATAGTGATGGCTATGCTCGAAATACATATTCATTATATATATATATATATATATAACGAAATTAGGAAAAAAAANTATCAATGAAGACACATTCATATTCCAAAATGAAGGTCCAAAAAACATTCATGAAATAGTACATGTGTGTGGAAAAATAACACAACCTACCAAGACATTTAATTGAATCTCAAAAAAACATGAAACATTGTCNAACACATTCATATTCCAAAATGAATGTCCAAAAAACATTCATGAAATAACACATGTGTGTGGAAAAATAACACAACCTACCAAGACATTTAATTGAATCTCAAAAAAACATGAAACATTGTCAATAATGTATAAAATTATAAAATATAACCATATGATATTTGCCACAAAAAACGACATGAAATATAGTGCATCAATCCATCAAAAGCTAAAATTACTTATATTTTATCAAAATGTTTTACTAGAACTACTAAACAAAAACTAAAAAGAAATAGACAACCAAACTCCATAAGCAAATAATCAACAAGAAACATTTTCAAAAGTATAAAAAACAAAGTAGTTGTAACACATAAAGAGGAAAAACCAATCCCAACCAAAGAAGTCATCAAATAAAACATTTAAAGGGTATTGATATGGGAAGGAATATTCCCTTTATACTTCCATTTTTTTGCTCTTTCTTCTAATAGCTAAGCATATTTTATTGAGAATAATTTCTCTTCATTTATATCTCTTTCTAAAAAGTATGTCCTAAGGGAGATAGATGGCTATGATCACCCTCACTCACACACATTTTTATCGTTCAATTCAATCTATTGGATATATTATATTCCAATCTTTGTTTGAAACCATTATTAATGGAAGCCATCAACCAAAGAAGAACATCACATAAAGCTCACGTTAAATTATATTTNCCAAGAAACATTTTCAAAAGTATAAAAAACAAAGTAGTTGTAACACATAAAGAGGAAAGAACCAATCCCAACCAAAGAAGTCGTCAAATAAAACATTTAAAGGATATTGATATGGGAATGAATATTCCCTTTATACTTCCATTTTTTGCTCTTTCTTCTAATAGCTAAGCATATTTTATTGAGAATCATTTCTCTTCATTTATGTATCTTTCTAAAAAGTATGTCCTAAGGGAGTTAGATGGCTATGATCACCCTCACTCGCACACATTTTTATCGTTCAATTCAATCTATTGGATATATTATATTCAAATCTTTATTTGAAACCATTATTAATGGAAGCCATCAACCAAAGAAGAACATCACATAAAGCTCACGTTAAATTATATTTTTAGATTGATAAAATTGTTGAAAATTGGCTCAATACAAACTATTTGTGACTAATACTTTCAATCACAAAAATATCTACAGAGAAACTTGTTGCGAATAATGATCTCAGCCGATCTTATTCCAAGTTAATACTTGCAAACGATATAGATCACAAACATGAGAACAAAAAATAAAATAAAATTTTCTTATATATGTTTACTCTTGCAAAAATGCATAAATTAGTGTTCACATCATCACAAAAAGCATTTTAAATTAATCTAATAATCATTTTAGCTTTCTTATAAAACACAAACGCTAGAAGAAAAGGCCAAAGAAGACATTATTTNGTACAAACTATTTGTGACTAATACTTTCAATCACAAAAATATCTACAGAGAAACTTGTTGCGAATAATGATCTCAGCCGATCTTATTCCAAGTTAATACTTGCAAACAATATAGATCACAAACATGAGAACAAAAAATAAAATAAAATTTTCTTATATATGTTTACACTTGCAAAAATGCATAAATTAGTGTTCATATCATCACAAAAAGCATTTTAAATAATCTAATAATCATTTTAGCTTTCTTATAAAACACAAACGCTAGAAGAAAAGGCCAAAGAAGACATTATTTAATGTTTAATTTTAAGAGTTTTAGCGTATCGAGTAAAAATATAATATATGATTGATCCACAAAAATTAAAAAGAGACCCACTCTAACATTATTTTATAAATGGCACTGAATAAATTGGAAAATATAGTGCCGGCATGCTTGAATTCTTCCAATCATGAAGCTCTATAAAAAATTAGCTGGAAATATGTCTGGGATTAGTTTTATTCTACAGATAGTTTTGCTAGTGGTTATCAGATAGGACAATCCAAAGCAAATTAAGCCAAAATACTTCCAATAAAATTAAATCAACTTGGCGTGGCCCGATTTAATTACTGCTAATTTTGTAAGATTGACATATAAATACACTTAAGAGGGAGTATAAACAAGTGGAATANGAAGCAAACTAAGCCAAAATACTTCCAATATAATTAAATAAACTTGGCGTGGCCTGATTTAATTACTGCTAATTTTGTAAGATTGACATATAAATACACTTAAGAGGGAGTAAACAGGTGGAATATTAGTTGTGCTTGTAATATGACATTGTAAAGAGGTTGCTCATTTGATGTTTAGATATTCATTTTCTTAAAAAAAATGTTNAGTTATGCTTGTAATATGACATTGTAAAGAGGTTGCTCATTTGATGTTTAGATATTCATTTTCTTAAAAAACTGTTTTTTTTTTTCATTTTTATCTTTATTTTTTGGAAAAATGAGAACCTCGCTCTGATTTAATTTATTCCATAGAAAAAAAATCAAATTACAAAAGACAAAGAACAAAAAATGAAGAATACTCAATGTCCAAAACAAACAAAAAAGCAATGCATCATACAGAACAAAGCAAAGTGCATAATGCCAATNCAAAAACAAATCAAATTACAAAAGACAAAGAACTTAACATTACAAAGAATCAGAGCCAACCAACCTATGATTGGCAAAAAATAACAAAGGAATACTCAATGTCCAAAACAAACAAAAAAGCAATGCATCATACAGAACAAAGCAAAGTGCATAATGCCAATGCCATCTTCGTCATCCAGCTTTTTCTAAAAAAATTCTAAGTTATATTTTTTAAAAGTGTATATGATTAAGAGAAAAGAGAGCGAGCAAAACTAGGAAAAAAATGTGAATATTTTCTTATAAAAAATTTCAAGTTGTTGTGTCTCAAATCTCTCGAATCTATTTTGATATGAGAGTTAAAAATAAGTAAGTAATATTTTGCTTATGTTAAATAAAATCTAATATCATTAAGACTCATTTTGAATTGCTTTTGGTGAAGGTTTTCTCATAAAAAGATTTCTATAAAATTATTAATGATATGGTTAAAAAAAAATTGATGATAAATTAAATTTTAATGGTCAAATCCACCTTTCATACATAGGTAAAGTGCTGTGCAANAGCTTTTGGTGAAGGTTTGCTCATAAAAAAAATTCTATAAAATTATTAATGATATGGATCAAAAAAAATTGATGATAAATTAAATTTTAATGGTCAAATCCACCTTTCATACATAGGTAAAGTGCTGTGCAAGTAAGTATGAATGTTTGGGTGTGAGATAGTAAATCCATAAGAATTGAGTGCACATAAGTGAATTTTCCAATTTAAAATCATTTGGGCTCTGATTTTAATATATTTATTACCAATTTGGGTGTTTCAATGAGAAGAACCTATTAAAAGATAGAAGTAATCTAATGGGCTCCAAATGATCCCAAACAAATCATTTGAAGTATAATTGCAATTTTTTAGATATTAGTTGGAACATCATATGATCTTCAAATATTGCATGTCTATAATCTAGCCTAGTGCCACACCAAAATAAGTTTAATGAACATTATAGCATTATTAAGGCACTAATACATTTAATACATATCAATGAGATTTACTTCAAGCCATCTAATAGGGTATTTTAAGACCTTGTTATAAGACATCAAACCGCCATCAAACCACTGTTGTTTGCCAACCAGTATAAGATCAATGCCACCAAACCCAAGTAGTAGGGCTACCATTGCCTAACAGAAATCATCAACCCATAGTCGTCAATGGACTACCACCATTTGATCACCACCTTTAGACCACAACTAGACCCCCCTATTGGACTAATTTCATTGTGATCGTTGTTGTTGTTAATTACCTCAAACTGTCAATACATAACTGTCATTGATCAACAATCATAATCAGATCATAACCCTCTCTGTTATCACTGCATGATTATTATCTTCTTACCACTGCTATCATATTGTCTTAATTTGATTTACATCATTGAATAAGTGTCATCGAATCACCATTTTCTAACTACTACTACTAGTTAATAACTATTAGACCGTCACCAATCTTTTTTTAATGTTAATGATTCCATAAATGGTCGTCACTTAGTCACAATTTCTTGATCATCATGGCTCATCCATTTCCACTTGTTCATCATTAATTGATCATTGTCTCCCAATATATGCTCCCCAGTGTAATCACTCGGCACCATGATTTTCTACCATCCTTATATGTATAGGATATTTTAATTATTATCATCTTACTATCATATCTTAACCATTTTCACCCGACNCGCAAATTTTAACGCAATGTTCAAATTAAAAATTTTCAAAATTAAATCTAATATATCTATAACCAATTTGGGTGTTTCAATGATAAGAATCTATCAAAAGTAGAAGTAATCTAATGGGCTCCAAATGATCCCAAATAAATCATTTGAAGTATAATTGCAATTTTTTAGATATTAGTTGGAACATCATATGATCTTCAAATATTGCATGTCTATAATCTAGCCTAGTGCCACACCAAAATAAGTTTAATGAACATTATAGCATTATTAAGGCACTAATCCATTTAATACATATCAATGAGATTTACTCAAGCCATCTAATAGGGTATTTTAAGACCTTGTTATAAATAAGAAAAACACCACACTAGAAATAGAGACATAAACTTTCATCCTATGTATGAATGGGTTAGGAAGAAAGAAGAGAGCGAGAAGAAGAGAGGCCGACCGGGGGGGTTAGAGAGAGAGAGAGCGAGCTTAGATATTTAGACCATTTTAGAGTCCTATCAAACAATTGGTGTTGCTCAAATAACACATCAAACCGTCATCAAACCACTGTTGTTTGCCAACCAGTATAAGATCAATGCCACCAAACCCAAGTAGTTGGACTACCATTGCTTAACAGAAATCATCAACCCATAGTCGTCGATGAACTACCACCATTTGATCACCACTTTTAGACCACAACTAGACCCCCCTATTGGACTAATTTCATTGTGATCGTTGTTGTTGTTAATTACCTCAAATTGTCAATACATAACTGTCATTGATCAACAATCATAATCAGACCATAACCCTCTCTGTCATCGCTGCCTGATTATTATCTTTTTACCACTGCTACCATATTGTCTTAATTTGATTTGCATCATTGAATAAATGTCATCTAATTACCATTTTCTGACTACTACTGCTAGTTAATAACTATTAGACCGTCACCACTCTTTTTTTATTGTGATGATTCCATAAATGGTCGTCACTAAGTAACAATTTCTTGATCATCATGGCTCATCCATTTCCACCTGTTCATCATTAGTTGATTGTTGTCTCCAAAAATATGCTCCCCAGTGTAATCACTCGGCTACAATTCCTTAACCATGATTTTCAACCATCCTTATATGTATAGGATATTTTAATTATTATCATCTTACTATCATATCTTAACCATTTTCACCCAACTAAATCAAGGTCCAAAGACTGTCACCAAGTATTGCATATAATATTGATGCATATTTTCAATGCCCAACATCATCTATAAGACTAATGCTCTGCACTGATGTATGTCATTGCTTATAGAGCTTATGCAAGTTATCGATAACAATGTTGATGTTTGCTGCCTTCATCGCATGTTGTTCCCAACAAAGTCATTGCATGTTATTAAAATAAACTCAATATATACTATCAACACTAAATAACTCCAATTGTTGGCACTAAAACTAATATTTATAATAGATTTCGTAGTCTTCTTTCTTCTCTCATAAAATGAGATACTGAACACTTGGTTTCCTAAAGACAACTCCAACACCTCTAGACTCTTTCAACTTACATGACAAAATTCATATTCGACGGTTTATGTATGTCATATTGTATCAATAACTTTTTCAATTATGAAGAAGGACCCCATTTGTAATCGAAGAAAAATGTTAATGTGATTATTTGAACAAAGAACAATGTCAAATGTATTTTTTAATGTTTTTTTATCTAAAAGTATATTGTATCTCTGACAACTTTTTATTTTCATTTGTGTGATGGATCCCATGCAGTATTATGATGTCGAATAATTTCTTTTTATCATTCTAAATATTCTAACATACAATAATAATATAGAATTGCATAAAAGGCCTTCAAATCATTTTCTTTCTTGCCTAAAACATCGATTTGAACTCCATTGACATTGTTGGAAAGTAGGCTTCATTTGAAGCAGCTTCATCGTCCAATAAAGTTCTTTTGAAATTTGTGTTGGAGGAGAGAAGGTACCCTGTGGTCCAAAATGGTGAAGAAATATCGTTCTCACGAACAAAATTGGGAGACGCATAGCAAACGCGGCTTCACCAAATGAGAGCTTTCACAAGCATTGTCAACGCAACAGAGATTTAACGTCTTCTCAAACAAAGTCTTAAAATTTCATCGTAATCGACAAATAGCTTAGGAGGGTGGTTTGGCTGCGCCAATCTTACTTCACAAAAATATGAAAAAAATGAATTCAGAGTTGATTAATTTTCACGTCCTTTCATCGGGATGCAATTGTCCACTTTCTAAAATTTCTTCGCCCTCATGGAATAGGCATTGCGATTAAAGTAATTATAAATGATCTTTCTAATGACGTATTAACTCATTCATTTTTATAGACCTGGATAATTTTAATTAGAATGTGTGGATCGTGGGGTCAATCTTATTGGTGCGGTTCTGAAGATTCAGAAGAAGATTGGTCAGAAATTTAACTTAATCTGGATGTCAGTCCAGGTGGCGTGCTGGGGCGGAGGGGAAATGCACCTCACATGCGGCCATGTGGCCTTGTTCTTCAAATCAAGTGATTGTTTAACAAATTTTCTGGTTGGAGTTTATTCCAAGAACAATGAAAACAGGTATAATAACTTTGAAAATTTGTATATAGATTATGCTGGGATAAGCTTGCAATCACATAAATATATTTCCCAATTTTGACATAGGAGGTTAGATAAAAATAATACACATTTATAATAATTTTGAATACAAAATAAAAAATATATATATTAAAGATATTTATATGAAATAAACATGATATAAAATCTAAAAGATTTTGGTTATAAAAATTATGTTATGTAAGGGGTAGGGAGCATCAAAGATGTAGATATCCTCCCAAGCTGATCAAAGGAGCTCGATAGTCTAGCTTGATTGATCAGTTTAGCATACAAACTCAGTAAGCCTACTCATTTAAGCAAGCTCGTTGCGTCAAGTCACTGAATCAGATGGTTAGAGTAGTTTGTTAAGTCAATTCAACAAACTGGATTGTCGAGATAATTATACGAGTCAATTTGACAGTTGAATTCGGCAAGACCAAATGACTTCATCAATACACCTCTTTGTCGAACAATATTAAGTCAGATAACGTGCAACAATTTCGAGGGTTCTCTTCATTTTCCCATATAGTCGTCTATGTAACGAATTCTGGGTGGAGCAAGCCCAAACTTATAAATAGGGGAAGCCATTCACAATGTAAGGAGACCTTTTCTTTTTATGCTAATTGATTAAGAGTGGTAAGAAACAACCACTCGAAACCATCAGGAATGACATTTTTATTGACTCACTTCCTAAAAGCGGACTAGTTGTGTACTGTCGATGTCATATGACAAATAAGACAATCCCAACTAAACACACAATGGAAATAAAGATATTTTGAATATATCTCCATATTAGCGTACGTCAATAGCACAAGCATTCCATTATCTTGCCTCAGTTCGACAACACTCTCCCCTAATTCAACAAATTGATTTCCATCATTCAGCCCTGCACCTCCATGATGTTATTGGCCACAATTGCGGGAACAACTCTGTATTATGGTCAATTTTATTCTTTCCTTTTTTGTAACATTTTTAGGATCATTCATCCTCAACTCTATAAATTGGGGATGAGAAAGACAGATTTCGGCTTCCAAGTCTATCTAAACTTTTCTTCATCTTTCTATCATCTCGGGGCCTTAAATGTGCAGTGTAAATCTATGGATATATATATATATATATAATAGCATTNTATAGGCGTGAATATATAACCTAAACATAACCTGATTACGCCCTTATATAACTAAAATAGAAAAAATTAGTTAGGGAATTAGGAAAAAAAATGAACTCAAAACATAAAAAAGTAATTGCGTCCAGTAATTAAAAAAGAAAAACAACGTCTCAATTCCCAAATAATTTATAAATACCAGAAAACAACAGTAAAAGAAGTGAAAATAAAAGAAGAAAAAATAAGAAAAACTAGAAACATGCCAAAACTATTCCACAAAAAATGTTAAATAAATTACCAAAAAAAAAAAAAAATACAAAACCTCAGAAAGTCTCCTACAAAATATACCCTCCCATCCTACAAATTTACTTCCATTGGAACATCAGCCGCCGCCGGAGCATCGCCGGCAACCACCAAGTCAGCTTGCCCCACCTCTACCGCACCCTGGCCTTCAAGCCACCTCTCCATGGGCGCACACTCGCCCTTATGCGTCGTCTTCCAGTGCATCGCCTGGCACGCTCGCGAGCAATAATTCACCGCCCCACAAACCGAACATCGCCGGAACTCATGACGCCGCGTCTCCGGCCGGCCACAACCGCTATGTGAACACATCCTCAGCCCTTCTTTCCCTTCATCAGCCGCCGCCGGTCCGCCCCTCGCCGCGAACCACTCCACCATGAAACGGTTCGCCGGATGTGCTTCCGGCGTCGGTACGTTGCATCCGAAGTCGCTAAGCAGGGAACAACGAGAGAACGATACAGGTACTCTACCTTTCCTCACAGCAGCGAGCTCTCGGGTGTTCGCTTGGAGTAAGAACCGTCTCCCTTCCGCGACGTTCTGCCGCACACCGTAGCCATCCTGTAAACAGTGTCCGAGCTCACGAATCGCGTCTATGTGGCCGTGGTAAGCTGCGCGGGCGCATAGCGCGACGCCAGCTCGGAGATCTTTGTCTTCCTTAGATCCACCGCTACCGTTGAATTGAATGATAGAGAGGGAGTGGNTACGCCAGCTCGGAGATCTTTGTCTTCCTTAGATCCACCGCTACCGTTGAATTGAATGATAGAGAGGGAGTGGAGAGCTTCAGGGTGAGACGCCATGGCAGCTTTTGTTAGCAGTGAGGCTCCAAGTCCCCTGTTTTGCAAACAATAGAAACAGATCATGCCTAAAGTGTAGCTAGCCTCAAAATTGCCTGCTTCCGCGCAGCGTTGTAGAAATTGATGGGTTGATTCCGTCCAGTTCTTAGCCATTACAGCAGTCCCCTTGACAGATAGCTTGGAAAGAACCATTCTTTGCATCGCTAATTGATTAAATCTCCTGCATCTGTTCATAAAAAACAGATCTTTTTAAAACAGGCCTTCAAAATTTGATTTATTCGGGGTAAAAAAAGAAAAAAAGAAAAAACATAATCCGGCTTACGTAANTAAAACAGGCCTTCAAAATTCGATTTATTTGGGGTAAAAAAAAAAGAAAAAACATAATCCGGCTTACGTAAGGAAGACGCTGATGAGATCAGAAGGGCAGGCAGCAGAAGNAAGACAGGCCTTCAAAATTTGATTTATTCGGGGTAAAAAAAGAAAAAAAGAAAAAACATAATCCGGCTTACGTAAGGAAGACGCTGATGAGATCAGAAGGGCAGGCAGCAGAAGCGGAGAGCTTTGAGAAGATCAGGAGGACGAGGTCGTCCGGCAAACCGTTGAAAAAATCGATTCTCTGCTCCGCCGATCGAGCTCTCTTCCGAGGTTCACCACCATCTCCCTCGTAGCCCCTCTTAGGCGACATCACCGCCGGCGGTGGCCGAGTGTGTCTAAGCTCACTTCTTTTGTCCATCTTTCTAATTTTCTCGCCGTCTTGTTTGTCCGAATATGAAGAATGCCTCCTCGCCGGCAGACCGTTGAAATAATCGTTTCTCTGGTCCGCGGTGCAAGCTCTCTTCCGAGGCTCGACACCATCACCGCCATCGTAACACCTCTTTGTCTTAAGCGACTTCGCTGCCGGCGGCGGCCGAGGGTAGCAAAGCCCGCTTCGGGTCTGCNATCGCCGGCAGACCGTTGAAATAATCGTTTCTCTGGTCCGCGGTGCAAGCTCTCTTCCGAGGTTCGACACCATCACCGCCATCATAACACCTCTTTGTCTTAAGCGACTTCGCTGCCGGCGGCGGCCGAGGGTAGCAAAGCCCGCTTCGGGTCTGCATCTTTATCTCTTTTTTCCCCTGTTGTTTGTCCCGAATGTGAAGAATGCCTGGTGGAGGAAGACTTTCTCCTGGTTTAAATACCGGAATTGAGAGGGGATTAAGCAACGGGGCAAACAGACCCTTCTACCCTTGCAGTTTATTACAGCGAAATCCCTGGTCAAATCTCGCTGACTGGACAAACGGTTGCTTTCCCGAACGGAAATTTTCANCGGTGGAGGAAGACTTTCTCCTGGTTTAAATACCGGAATTGAGAGGGGATTAAGCAACGAGGCAAACAGACCCTTCTACCCTTGCAGGTTATTACAGCGAAATCCCTGGTCAAATCTCGCTGACTGGACAAACGGTTGCTTTCCCGAACGGAAATTTTCATATTGTTCACGCCTCGCGGTTGGACCGAAAAAGATTTATTAATATAACGAGTTTTGTTTATTAGCGGTAACCGCATAATTGAAACAACTATTTTAGTTTTGAATAATACGTGCGTATAAAAATTGGGAGGATTTACATACATACCACCCCATGCTTATTAAAACCATTGATCTCTCAAATGTATGGGAGGATTTACATACGTACATGCATGCCCCGGTAGGGGATTATGATCAATACTTTTGAGGAGTTATTTGTGGTGCATTTAATAGTTGTCGTCGGAATTAGGGTGGGAAAAACAAGCTGAGCGGGCAGCGACCCGATCATGGCTTACGAAGGGAAAATTATTGTATTTGGAGTCCTGATGCAGTTTTGTATCAGCTGTCCAATCAAGATTTGTCATATGTATAGATAGACTCACTCATGCATTAAATTATTTTTTTTACTAATGTGGATATGTTTGTACGCGTGACATGCTCTGATTAGAGTACTGATACAATATTTTTTTTCAGTAACAAGACGCCCTAACTTTCCTTCTGCGGTGTCTAAACTAAGTTGTGGTTTTACGATGTTTGTAGACTAATTAACGGACGTGTGAAGTCGGAGAGAGTTGGATGGTATGCAGTTAATATTAAAATTTTGCGTGTTAAATATGAACATTAATAAGAATCTAGTGATATGTACGTAAATACCCTAAAATTTGTTGGAGATCCTAAGAAATGAACCGAATCAGTTTAAGATTAGTTGAAGCCATTGTAATCCTGATTGCATTTGGTGAAGAATGAATGAGTAATTTAGAGGAAGATTGGCTTCAAAGATAATTTTTTCTATTTCGTTAAACCAAAGAATGTAAATCTTCATGACCAGTCCGATTCCACTGGCGTGTGATTTTCCAATGTTTTGATTTGTAAGAAGGACACGTGCAATTCTGCATGTCCATTTTTGTGTTGACTTGTCATGGTTGACGTTGGGATTGCAATTATCTAATCTGACCAACCTTAACTTATCAGGCAATGCATTAATCTCGACGCCACTAAGAAGAAGAGTTAAATTAACAAACTATTTTACCTGATAAAAAACACACAAATTTGTAAAAAATAATTCATAAAATATCCCCAATTCTGATGAATGAAGACTTAAATGGATGAATATAATTGAGGAGGACCAGATTTGGTCGGGTTAGTTTCTTAAGCGTGCCGGCATGCTGAATCTTTTTTGTGGAACTATTTTTTGGTGGAATAGTGATGGCTACGCTCAAAATGATAAAAAGAAACCATCCATAAAACACCAAATAAGGACTAAAAAAATACAACAATTTCAATAGGAAATTACTATTTTCATGACTGACAAACTAGCCAAGAAATGCCAAAAAAATAATTTTAGTTTGGCATAGGTGAAAAGTACAATTCAAGAATGCAAGATCAGACATCAATTGAGCACAAATCAATTAGCAAAAGAGTGTTTCTCTAAACATAACAATAATAACAAAGCACTTGTGTAGTATCTTTAATCAGAATACCTCGCCCACAAAAGGATCACTAATATAGATAATTGGTTGAGCCCATTGTTTGTGTTGTTTTTTTATCATAGCTCTCCAAAAGCATGCCAAAAAGCTAATATTTAGGAGAATTCCACCTAAGATGCTTAAAGGTGCAAGAAAATCCATGAGCACGAAGCAACTTCTAATTGAAGAATTAGGAGGAGTGGCAAGACAGAAAAAAATGGATCCTAAGAAGTAAGACAGAAAAAATTGGATCCTAAAAGTGTTTATTCAAGTTCAATAGATAAGAAGATAAAATATGTCAATGAAGACACATTCATATTCCAAAATGAATGTCCAAAAAACATTCATGAAATAGCACATGTATGTGGAAAAATAACACAACCTACCAAGACATTTAGTTGAATCTCCAAAAAACATGAAACATTGTCAATAATGTATGAAAAAGATATAAAATATAACCATATGATATTTGTTACAAAAAGCGACATGAAATATATTGCATCAATCCATCAAAAGCTAAAATTACTTATATTTTATCAAAATTTTTTACTAGAACTATTAAACGAAAACTAAAAAGAAATAGACAACCAAACTCCATAAGCAAATAATCACCACAAAGTAGTTGTAACACATAAAGAGGAAAGAACCAATCCCAACCAAAGAAGTCATCAAATAAAACATTTAAAGGATATTGATATGGGAAGGAATATTCCCTTTATACTTCCATTTTTTGCTCTTTCTTCTAATAGCTAAGCATATTTTATTGAGAATCATTTCTCTTCATTTATATCTCTTTCTAAAAATTATGTCCCAAGGGAGATAGATGGCTATGATGGCCCTCGCACACATTTTTATCGTTCAATTCAATCTATTGAATATATTATATTCAAATCTTTGTTTGAAACCATTATTAATGGACGCTATCAATCAGAGAAGATCATCACCTAAAGCTCATGTTAAATTATATTTTTAGATTGATAAAATTGTTGAAAATTGGCTCAATACAAACTATTTGTGACTAATTCTTTCAATCACAAAAATATATCTATAGAGAAACTTGTTGCGAAAAATGATCTCAACCGATCATATTCCTAGTTAATACTTGCAAACGATATAGATCACAAATATGAGAACAAAAAATAAAATAAAATTATCTTATACATGTTTACACTTGCAAAAATGCATAAACTAGTGTTCATATCATCACAAAAAGCATTTTAAATAATCTAATAATCAATTTATCTTTCTTATAAAACACAAACGCTAGAAGAAAAGGCCAAAGAAGACATTATTTAATGTTTAATTTTAGGAGTTTTAGCGTATCGAGTAAAAATATAATACATGATTGATCCACAAAAATTAAAAAGAGACCCACTCTAACATTGTTTTTTAAATGGCAAGGAATAAATTGGAAATTTTAGTGCCGGCATGCTTGAATCCTTCCAATCATGAAGCTCTAAACAAATTTAGCTGGAAATATGTCTGGGATTAGTTTTATTCTACAGATAGTTTTGCTAGTGGTCATCAGATAGGACAATCCAAAGCAAATTAAGCCAAAATACTTCCAATATAATTAAATCAACCTGGCGTGGTCTGATTTAATTACTGCTAATTTTGTAAGATTGACATATAAATACACTTAAGAGGGAGTATAAACAAGTGGAATATTCGTTAGGCTTGTAATATGACATTGTGAAGAGGTTGCTCATTTGATGTTTAGATATTCATTTTCTTTAAAAAAAAATGTTTTTTTTTTATAATTTTGATCTTTATTTTTTTGGAAAAATGAGAACCTCGCTCTGATTTAATTTATTCCCTTGAAAAAAAAATCAAATTACAAAAGACAGAGAATTTAACATTACAAAGAATTAGAGCCAACCAACCTATGATTGGCAAAAATAACAAAAGAATACTCAATGTCCAAAACAAACAAAAAAGCAATGCAGCATACAGAACAAAGCAAAGTGCATAATGCCAATACCATCTTCGTCATCCAGCTTTTTCTTAAAAATTCTAAGTTATATTTTTTAAAAAGTGTATATGATTCAGAGAAAAGAGAGCGAGCAAAACTAGGGGAAAAATGGGAATATTTTCTTATCAAAAATTTCAACTTGTTGTGTCTCAAATCTCTTGAATCTATTTTGATATGAGAGTAAAAAATAAATAAGTAATATTTTGCTTATGTTAAATAAAATCTAATATCATTGAGGGTCCGTTTGGGGCAGCTTATAAGTGCGGGCGCCGTACTGTTTGGTTTGCGCGTTTCATCAGCTTATCTGAAACTGCGTTTGGGTTTTTACACTAAACGAAGGCCGCAGGTCGACCCCTGCGGCCGGTCTGCGGGCTCCTGAAACGAATAAGCTGCCCCAAACGGACCCTAAGACTCATTTTGAATAGCTTTTGGTGAAGGTTTTCTAATAAAAAAATTTCTAAAAAATTATTAATGATATGGTTTAAAAAAATTGATGTTAAATTAAATTTTATGACATTGTGACTCATGTTTGAATACTTTTTTGTGAGAGAAAATATTATCCTCTCATATATAAGTAAAAATCTGAAGGAGCAAAACTAAAGTGAGAAGGGCTAGGGCAATAAAGTGAAAATTAATAATTCAAGAGTGTTAAAATTAATATTTCATAAGAGACAAAATGTCAAATTGCCCTCTCTTCTCTTGATTATAAATAATTTATTTATAAATAACCTATAAAAAATAAGAGAATAAAGTTTATAAGAATATATATATATATATATTTTTGAGGAGTTATTTGTGGT
>JXCR01099866.1:198743-218131 GCA_002079205.1 Phalaenopsis hybrid cultivar
TTTCCTCTATTAACATTTGGAACCTGTCATGAACTCATCGTGTGTTTGTAGTTTGTATTGGTTTAATTAGTTAAATTCCTATTACTAATGGTATAACTTGTTCTCAGAGGAATGGTACGGCTATTTCTCATAAATATGTTTATCATTCTCTTTACATTTTTCATTCTTCTCTTAATTGGTATAAATTGGTTTGGTTTAAAGGTTTTTCTATAATATACGCTCCTCATACTTAGAATGCTATTATAAAAGGTCTTAAAACTTTGGTTGTTATTACTTCTAGAGGTTTACATTTTAATTCTATTTGTGTTTTATGTAATAATAGCATCGAATCTCATGATCATCTTTTGAATGCCCTTATTCTAATGCTCATGAAAAAATGCTTATTAAGTGGTAATATTTTTATTGCCCCTTCTAATACATTCCAAGTCATTAATTACTTTGATAGCTTTTCTTGTAAGATTTTCAAAAGATTTTTATGAACTTTACAAATTGTTACTTATAGGATTTGGTTTGAAAGGAACTCTCGAATTTTTAATAATGTCACTAAATCTAATGATTTTAATAAGAACTATATTCATTGGTTAATTGTTTATAAGTGCAGATAATGAAAATTTAAGTGCTATCTCTAATTATATCATTTGATTTTATAATTTAGGGTGATTTTTATTTTTTCTTGGCTTTTGTGTTTGTACCTTTTGTTGGTTTTGTGTGGTGCTATTTGATACTTTTTCTTGTCTCCTTATGTATTGTACTTGTTTATGGATTTTAGTTTCTAGCGCTCTCTTGCTTTAATCTCTTCTCGCTTATGGTTTTTGTTTATGGCTGAACTTTTTTTGCATATTTTGGGTTATAGTGGTTTGGATTTTTTATTTTTGCATATGATATTTTACTAATTGCATATGTACTATTATTGATCTTTACTATTGTTGGCCTTGCCTTAGGTTTTAGCTATGTTGTTCCCATTCTCACTTAGTTCGTCGTGGTATATTCCTTTACATTTAAATCTGGATGGAAACATGGTTTCAATGCTTAAGTGTTTTTTTTTCTTTCTTTCTTTTAAACTATATTTTTATATTTCTTTTATCTTTGTAGGCAGTTTATTAAGATAATTTACTGCTTGATTATTTTCTTTTGTTGTTTGGTTCCTAACTGATCCCCTAACCTTTTTGGTGTTTTGAAGGCTTGTGATCTTTAGAATTATTGATAATTGCTCTACTGCAATATTAATTTCAGCATTGAGTTCCTTAGGTTTGTTGTTTGGTTCTTTTGGTACGAGGCTATGGTTGCTCTTTGTATCTCGTTCTCTGAGACTCTATGAACCCTACTATAGCTATGGGAGTTGGTGACATAGATTTTTTCGGCTGATATTCTGATTTATGTGGTTCTATATTTTATTTTGGAGGCTCGCTTAGCAACTTGTTGATTGGTTACTTTCTTTAGAGTTTATCGTTTCCATACATTCTTGAGGTGTCTTGTGGGGATTGGATGCTCATATAATCTAATGTTTGAAGATTGTACTTCTTTAGTTGTATTTGTCTCTATTGTTACTAGAGTTTGTATCTATGTTCTTTCTACTTTTTGTTATGTAATATTGTATTTGTGTTTTTTTTAATTCAATAAAGTTGGGCTAGGCCCTCATATTTCCAAAAAAAAGTGTTTGGTCCCATGCACGTGCAAGTTGGCTTCCAAATTTAAAATTAATCGAACTTCTTAAAATTACAAATCTATTTCAAAACAATTTTGGGGACTTTATCAAATAATGACGCACATGTTTAGTCTACCAATTTGTTTTCATGTAGTAAGAAAAACTTAAATTGATTTTTAAATTGAAATTTAATTCTTTTTAAAATGAATTGGTTTGTCTCAAATTATTTGTCATATGTATCCATCCAACTTGAGTAGCTTAGTTTGTAAAATGCATAATGTGTGTAAAGTAAGCATTAGTACATTCACATGTTATGTTAAAAAAATTGTGGAGTTGGAGTAAATTTTTTAGGTTAGTTTGGCAAAAAGATCTACACATATGCAAGTAAAAAAATTTAGAAGAGATATTTACATGTTTATATGAGAAAACAAAATCACATAAAAAAACAAATTAAGAGGTATAACCTAATTAAAATGATTTGATTTTGCAAGTAATGTTGGGATCAGATTAAAAAAGGATAGTATGAACAGGGGTCGAACCAGCATTATTTTTTAGGGTAAACGAAATCACTAAATGTCAAAATTACTAAATTGCCTAAATTATATAAGAAAAATATATTAAATTTTACTATTTATATAGACAAATTGTAAATTTAAAGAGAAGCAATTTTCAATCGTGAACATAACCTATTTACTCTCCTGAATACGTATATAATATACTAGCATGATCTCATGTTAGTGGAAAGGAAAAATATAGAAGCAATGAAGAATGATGTTTTCAATTAAAAGATAAACATCAAGTGCCAATGCTACAAATAGATGTTGGCAATTAGGAGACGATACTAATATGGAAGCAAGCATAAAGATATTTGTCATTCCAGTGATAACAATATTATCATAGAAAATTCTATTATGAGAGATGTACTTTCAGAGTCCAAATAGTACACATGTTATCAAAAATTTATTATTTGAGATCTTTAATAGTGAATCATTGACTCTAGGTTATTATGTTAAGAAGCTGATAACAAATGATGTTGATCTCCACGTAACTCTATATATTGCATAAGCTGGAGAGCATGCTTTTCTCACTATTTATGTCATTACGATTTTAGTTGTATAGTCTTCTTCATCATTTTTTAGTCCACTTTTGAGAACTTATTTTGCTTGTGACTCTAAATTTCATTATTGTTCTTCCCCCTTACTATTCCAAAAATAAAAAAATTTGTTGGATATAATCTATTAGCTAGTGTTTTATGTGTTTTTTAATCATGTAGATGGTGGTTGTTCTAATTTTTTGAAGTAAAATCAAGTGTTCTTTAAGTATAAGCCTAGAAAGTATGTCGTGACTACTTAAAAATTTAGATGAATTTATATTTGATTAAAAAATAGCAAGTGCATCATGGTGTTGACAAATAATATAAAGACTCATTGGAGACCTATTTATTATTACTAATAGTATTATTGTGATTAGAAGGGCTAGACTATTTATAAGGAGCAATTTTAGTGCAAATATTGAACATGAAAGTATCTTAATATAATGTGTCATTTTTTTTTTGTTTTATCATGTAATTTGTTCCTACTTCGAGTGAATTTATTTCAAAAATTATAAAATCTATTTTTCATTTTAAAAAAGAAGTTTTAATATTTTTTTAAAATTTTAACAAACTTGTTTAATTGTTATTGTTTTGGCTTCACTCTTCATCTGATAGCTATATTTTTTTAGGATAGTTTCTTACATTAGTCATCCTACGTCTAAGAAAAACCCAGAGGGGTAGTCATTCTACATCTCATTCAGATGTCAAGTCTTCGAGAACCGTTTCCAGACTAAAGGAAACCTCCATCACAAAATGTTCTTCCTCAGCGCCACATTACCATACTGGAGTTCAGTTCCCCTTGAATAGGACTACGAGTTGATCTCTTGAAGTTGCGATACATGGCTACTTTACAAGCTCATGTGAAAAATGCCTCTACTGAGAGACAATAATTCAAAAGCAGCAACTAGCAAGTTGTCAAATATCATTATTGATTATGGTTGCAACCATATTTCTAAGAAAGAGTACGGTTCTTTTTGACCTACGCCTAGTCTTGAGAAATACAACGCAATTCAAACACCTCATTAAGGGCTTAAACGAGCCCAGGTGGACTTGATTCGATCTTTTCCATAATAGGCTACAGTCTTCAAGAGAGAACTTCGGCTAATAACCACATATATGTCAAAAATCTTCAGTGAATTTCCATTGACTTTTTATGTTACAAGCTATATTCGTCAAGCAGATGTGCTTCGATTAACAACCTAGGAAAATTTAAATATTCTTAGCGCTAAACACAATCTCAATTCATACTCCTAGAAGATGATTCCATGAGACAAGTTTCGATGGGGAGCTAGTAGTGGATAGGGTCCTCATTAGAATGATCCCATGAAATCAAGTGGTTGATAGTCTATTTACTCAAAAATATTAGAAAGCTACATGCCTCAGAAGACACATTTATATTAAAATCCTTTGAAATTACAAGTCTTTGAAGACACAAATCTCAGGTGGCACAAGCCTCAAAAGGTACTTGATTTTTACTTATACAAAATATATGTGCTAACTTTGATTATAGACCTTTACATATTTGAGTAGCCAAAGATTCTTTGAAAGCACAAGCCTCTGAAGAGCTCAACACAACTATGATCCTACTACAAAGATGAAGGCATCAATAACATGTTGTAATAGTCCAAGACAAGGCAACAACAACTAAGAAGTAAAGACATCAGAAATCTAAAAAAAAAATTAAATTTGTACTACATCATGCAAAAGAAAGACATAGAGACAACCATACTATTATTGCATACAAATGACATATCACGCTATTGAAAAATCACTGATACAAATATATGGGCTCAATGTGCTAATCTACTACAACGTCCTCCTCAACATAAATACACTACTACAAGTCACTTTCGACCCATCCCCCTTTCTGAGTCAAAGAGGGGATCTTTAGGCACTTGGATAAAAGACATGCCCTCAAGATCAGTTATAATCTAGTGGTACGTTTGGTGAACCATTTGTCGGAAGCATCGATGAAACTCTCTTCTTGCATGTTGGATCCGTAGCTCATGTTCACTTCTTCAAGAACCAAAATCCGCTCTTGAAAAGTATGCAATGTCTATGCATTCTAGTCAAAATGTTATACCTTCTTGTGTGTGCATAGGAGGTGGTCGATCTTTTCAAGTTCATTCTTCCATTCCCCTGAACAAAGGCCCAACACATCTTCTAAAGGTGTCAGCATTGTCTCCATAGAATTTTAAACTAATGTTGATTTTCAGCAAGATGCAATTCGCCATACAACGATATCTCAAAGCACAAAAATTTCTTCTAGAAAGCATGACAACAATGTAAAAAAACTCCTTCATAAAGCGCGTTAACAGTGTAGAAAATATCCTTCGTAATGTGCATATTTCTTTCTCCTTTTAGAGCAAAAGATCCTTATGGAATGCATGGCTGGGAGACTACAATTTTTTCCAAGAATAATACCCTATGGAATGCGTGGTTAGGAGACTCTAATTTTTCATCACTAAGAATCCCCATTGATGTTATTAGATTTATGGGGTATATTGTTCAAAGTGATAGTGATATTTATGGTGATGTTATTAGAAGAGTTCAGGTTGGTTGGTTGAAGTGGAGGAATGCATCATGCCTATTGTGTTATAGAAACATATGATTTAGACTTAGGCATCGTTTGACACTAATTTTTTACCGATTTACAATGGGGAAATTTTGAAATTGGGGTTTGGAGTTTGTGGTGATGTCATGTTTTAGAAAAACTTCATTAAATGCGGGTTGCGGGTTTAACCCTGCGGCACAAATTTATTTACAATAATATTACCCTTACAGCCCCCCTGCGACTCCTCTCATATTTTGAACTTTACTTTGGTGCTTGCCTCTCCTGTTTGTGGATCTGATGGTTAGGATTTCGTCTGTTTCTTTTCTTGGTTGCGGTGAGCTTGCCTTTCTTCTCCCTCTCCTCTCTATTCTTAACTCTCCCTTCTAAGGCTTCGGTGGCTAGGGTNACTTCATTAAATGCGGGTTGCGGGTTTAACCATGCGACCCAAATTTATTCACAATAATATTACCCTTACAGCCCCCCTGCGACTCATCTCATATTTTGAACTTTACTTGGGTGCTTGCCTCTCCTGTTTGTGGATCTGATGGTTAGGATTTTGTCTGTTTCCTTTTTTGGTTGCGATGAGCTTGCCTTTCTTCTCCCTCTCCTCTCTATTCTTAACTCTCCCTTCTAAGGCTTCGGTGGCTAGGGTTGGTTCCAACTGGTTCATTTGGTTATGGTGGTTGTTGAGGAGAGCTTGCCTTTCTTCTCCTCTCCCTCTTCCCTATGTTCTTTGGCTCCATTTGGATCATTTGCTCTTTGTCATTCCAAGGTATCTTGTACATACTCAGGCATTTTGATTTTGCGATTATTTACTTCGCCAAATTCATTGATGAAAATAGTAAGTGAGAGGTGGCCCCCTTGCTTAATACCTCTGGTAGAGGAAAAGAAGCCATATGATTTATCATTGACGAGCACAGTGTAGTGAATGCATCTCAGCCATCTTGAAATAATATAGCAGAAATCAACATTGAAGCCCCTATCTTGTATAAACTTTATTATAAAATCATGAATTAGTTTGTCACTCCTGCATTTATTATCCAAATCATGAATTAGTTTTTAAGCTCAGAAAATATTATCAGTGATGTCTCTGCCTATCGTAAAAGTAGATTGGTTAAAAAAAATAATAGAGGGAAGATGAGGTTGAAGTTTAGCCACTATTATTTTACTTATGATCTTAGAGATCACACAAGTAAGGCATATCGGCCTGAAATGGTCCCAAANATTGTATAAACTTTATTATAAAATCCCAGCTAATAGTGTCATAAGCTTTCTTAAGATAAAGCTTCATAATTAGATTGTCACTCCTGCATTTATTATCCAAATCATGAATTAGTTTTTAAGCTAAGAAAATATTATCAGTGATGTCTCTGCCTATCGTAAAAGTAGATTGGTTAAAAAAAATAATGGAGGGAAGATGAGGTTGAAGTCTAGCCACTATTATTTTACTTATGATCTTAGAGATCACACAAGTAAGGCATATCGGCCTGAAATGGTCCCAAAGGGTTCTAATATTGTCCTTTGGAATGAGGATGATAGTCGAAGATGAGAAGTATTTGCACGGGTTTTCCCCTTTAAAGAATCTTTGAATTACAATGATTACCTCCATTTTAACAACATTCGAACAATTACTACAAAAATNCTTTAAAGAATCTTTGAATTACAATGATTACCTCCATTTTAACAACATTCGAACAATTACTACAAAAATAAGCAGTGAATCCATCCGAGCCCGCAACTCTATTTGCTTCTATAGTGTCCAATGCTCCCCATATTTCCTCTACACATAGAATTTCAGCAAGCTCTAAATTACCTATGAAATCTCTTTGGCAATCCAACAACACATTACATATAGTAAGTTAGTCTCCACCCTACAAAATAGATTTTTAAAGTATTGCACTGCACTATTCCCAATCTCAAGCATGGTTGTAATCCAGTTGCCACTCCCATATTTTATTCTTAAAGTAGTATTAAGCCTCCATTTATTCTTGATGCAAGCATGGAAATATTGGGAATTTCTATCCCACTCTTTGAAATGCACTTCCCCTGATTTTTGTTTTATTCAATCCTCTTCCCATTTGATGGCAGTTAGAAGCTTCTTGTGAGAAGAAATCANATTCTTATAGTATTAAGCCTCCATTTATTCTTGATGCAAGCATGGAAATATTGGGAATTTCTATCCCACTCTTTGAAATGCACTTCCCCTGATTTTTTTTTTATTCAATCCTCTTCCCATTTGATGGCAGTTAGAAGCTTCTTGTGAGAAGAAATCAGCTCTTCATTGTTGTACTCATTCACAACACCAATTTGCTCTTGTCTACTCACTTCAGCTTCTACATCTCTTTGCACTGTTATGGACATAACCAAATTCATTCCAATTCCACCTTTTTAGTTGGCTTTCGGCACCATCGGCGTAGTTGCTATTTCAAGCTTTTTACATTAAATCCGCATATTGACTGATATGCCCCGTTGTATCTATGTATTCTAGGGGTTAAGGAATGTAATTATACACTCCCCATACACACACAATTCTTATAAATAGGGGCTCATTTCATGAATAAAGGTTACACTATTTTACTATTCTATATTATGCTATTGCTTTCTCTATTCCCCTCTCCCCCTCTCCTTCTCGTGCTCTAATCCTTAGGGGTGTCTCCTAGGCAGATTCAAATTCAACAACACGATTCAATNGTGAATAAAGGTTACACTATTTTACTATTCTATATTATGCTATTGCTTTGTCTATTCCCCTCTCTCCCTCTCCTTCTCGTGCTCTAATCCTTAGGGGTGTCTCCTAGGCAGATTCAAATTCAACAACACGATTCAATCATAAAATCAAGAACTAGATGGTTATACCAACAAATTTTAATCAAAAATAAATTATAGAAAAGGAAATTTAAGAAAAAAATATTCATATAATAAAAACGTTCTATCGAAATGTAAAATAATTTGAGCTTTCTATTGTATATTTTACAAAAATTTTATTTTAAAATATACCTTCGTACTTGTATACTCTTTTATGTTCTGCACGAATCTCGAGGTAATCTGAAGTCTGCTTCCGCTCACTTTGGCTACCCTCGGCCTACTTTTTCTCCAATAAAGGATTTTTTCCCCCGATAGAAAATTCAGACAAGGGACTTTTCCCCCAACGGAGAACTCAAACGTGGGACTTTTTCTCCTAATGGATCACTCCGACGAAGAACTTTTAGTGGGGCATAACAATACCAAATACTAAAAGACCTTGTACTATCCTTTTTAAACGAAGGATAATATAGTGAATTATTCTTTGACCCTCCTATCATCCATAAATAGGAGGGCCCTTTTATTTAAAAAGAGCTTTTTGGTTCCCCAAGTTTGTAACCTCTAATTTGTGTGGAACAAGATGGGTCCATAAGCCCGGGGACACCTTGAGTCGCTGTGGAGGGGGCAAGTCTTCCTCTTCTCCTCTTTCTCTTTCTTTCTCTCCCTTTTTCAATCTTCTTCCCTCGGTACAATGCTCCATTTCTTGAGCAACGTCTACCAAATAGATTTTGATTCAACGTCATAAAAAAATGAACCCGGGGACACCCTGATTCGCCCATGAGGAAGCGAGTCTTCCTCTTCTCTCTCTCTCCTTCTCTCAATCTTCTTCCCTCGGTCCAACGTGTTATTTCTTGGGCACAATCTACCGGGCAGATTTGCAATCAACATTGCGCAAGACATTTTTTTACCAAATATCAAAGTCTTTTGAGTTTGTAAATAAACCGAATTAAGTGTTATCTGCAGTTTAAACTCATTTATTATTTTTAATTATGAGAGTTGAATATGAATCTAACATCATTAATTTCAAAATATTGTGAAATTTTATTTGTTAAAATTCTTATAAAATTTAAGTCTGTAATTGAACTTTTAACTTCGTAGAACATGTTATATTTTTAATGCTAATGATTTTAATATGTAGCCTAATTATTAGGCATTGTTATATATTTATAACTTTCAATTAAAATTAATATAAATCATCTCATGTGATTTGAGCCGTCTAATATTTTTCAAGTATTTATTAAAACTAAATAAATAAAAGATAATCAGTAAAATCATTATTAAATGAATCTTTAATTAGAACTTAAATAGTTTTTAAATAATGATCGGTCATTTTATTAGTATAATTAAAAAAATGAAAAGCTTTTTAAATTTATTCTTTTATATACAGATTTTGAAAATTTTATTAAAGCTAATTAAAGCGCTATCTTTTCTACGAATTTTCTCCCCCATACGAAAATCTAATAACATCAATGATCAAACGTGGCCGCTTCTTGCATCTCCACGTAATCGTACGTGTATTCAGACACGTGCGCCACTGAAAAAAGAAGGCTCATTGGGGAAAACGACAAAAGAGATTGGAAACTCAGTCACGTGACTGTGATTTGCCGGCTCTCGGCTAGCACGGCGTTGANCTTATTCAGACACGTGCGCCACTGAAAAAGAAGGCTCTTTGGGCAAAACGACAAAAGAGATTGGAAACTCAGTCACGTGACTGTGATTTGCCGGCTCTCGGCTAGCACGGCGTTGACTAGGTTGACTGGTTGCTGGATTAATTCTGTGCTGGCGACAGATTTTACCGACCGGCTACGGCCGGTAGCCTGGCGACATGCGCCGAACCGGTAAAGATCGATTAGACTGGCATACTGAACCGGCGCTCGGCTACCCTATGTTAACTTTTCTTCATTTTTGCATTACTTTTTAAGAATTTATAGCTATTTTAATTCCTCCTTTTTATTCGTCGCAGGTGCTACAGCACGCACGGTGTGTCAAGATGAGATACTGACATGCACCGTACACTAGGGTTTATTATTATAGCTGCAATGGAATGAGAAGAGAAGCTGCGATTTGATGTACTGAAATTAAGATGGTACTGAGACCTGTAATGCTCTACACCGCAAAATATTGGCCCTTAAAAAGAGAAGCATAAAATAAAGCTTCAGTGGCGCTAAGATGAGAATGCTTAAATGATCGAGTGGCTTGATACTTAGAGACAAAATGCGAAATGAATGTATATGTCGCGGACAAAATTGGAGAGTAGATTTAGATGTGTTGGACACATTAAGCACCAATCATATGATGGTCCGGTTATGAGTAATTTATTAAAATTACATGAAAGAATGCCACTCGGGAGGATACAATGGAGAAATAGGATTCATATATCCGACCTCACTTAGTGGGAGAAAGGCTTGTTATTGTTGTTGTTGTTGATTGCATGTAAATAACATTTTAAAGTTTATTTGCACATTTAACGATACTTTTAAGTTTTAGATTTTGGCTCATTATAGTCAAGTAAGATATTTATGGTTTATATGAGTTTAACCCAAAGGCNTCACTACGGAGGATACAATGGAGAAATATGATTCATATATCTGACCCCACTTAGTGGGAGAAAGGCTTGTTATTGTTGTTGTTATTGATTGCATGTAAATAACATTTTTAAGTTTATTTGCACATTTAACGATACTTTTAAGTTTTAGATTTTGGCTCATTATAGTCAAATAAGATATTTATGGTTTATATGAGTTTAACCCAAAGGCATGTTCATTAAGATTGTAAGTTTATACAATTTGAAGTTCATCAATATTATATTGAATTTAATTATAAAATTTTTAACTTCAACAATACCTCAAGAATCATGCCAATCAAATGAATTTTTCAATAGTGTATCACTAAGAAACTCAAACACTAATATTATTGTTCAAGATTTTTTGGGCAAAAGTTAGAAAAAAGAAACCTTTTTCACAAAAATTTAAATATTTGAAATTTCATGTGATTTTCTTCTTTAAAAAAATTTAGGCCTACGTTCCTCCCTATTATTTAATTAATTATTAATAAACTTTATAGTCATAAAATTCATTTATTATATGTATCCACTTCTAAAATAAATGAATGAAACATGAATAATATTTTTTTGAGCTTGCCTTTAAGATTGAATTCTTGCATAATATTTATAAAATAGCATCCAAGTATTTTTATTTATCATAATATCATTTAAAATGGTTATTATAATACAAGATTTTAGCAAATTAGCGTTGGTCAATTTTGAGTTAAACTTTTTTTTAAAGAAATGTCATTTATTTACATATTAATTAATCTTTCCTATTGGTTCTTCAATGATTTTAAACTCATAAGTATTCCGCCGATCTTATAATCATTTATGCTCATTTACAAAGTAAAAATTTTAATTAATATTCAAAATAATAATAAAGTTTATTAAATTCATAATTTCATTGAATGTTACCAAACAACATTAATATTTATTTTAAATTCAACAAACCTCTTAAAATCATCATCACAATCGATAATTTTATTTTCACATTTAAACTACATAAGAATAAATATTTTACTTTTAAAAAATATATATTTTTTTTCTATACAAAACCAAAAGAATCCCAACACTCAACCCCATCACCACTCTACATATACCATACTTAGAATGGAGTCATTTGACTCGCTTTTGCATGGGAGACTTCAAAAAGCAACTTCACTAACCCGAATCCATGCAAAAAAGAAAAGCAAAAGCTAANCAAAAATTTATAGCTATTTTAATTCCTCCTTTTTATTCGTCGCAGGTGCTACAGCACGCATGGTGTGTCAAGATGAGATACTGACATGCACCGTACACTAGGGTTTATTATTATAGCTGCAATGGAACGAGAAGAGAAGCTGCGATTTGATGTACTGAAATTAAGATGGTGCTGAGACCTGTAATGCTCTACACCGCAAAATATTGGCCCTTGAAAAGAGAAGCATAAAATAAAGTTTCAGTGGCGCTAAGGTGAGAATGCTTAAATGATCGTGTGGCTTGACACTTAGAGATAAAATATGAAATGAATGTATATATCGCAGACAAAATTGGAGAGTAGATTTAGATGTGTTGGACACATTAAGCACCAATCATATGATGGTCCGGTTATGAGTAATTTATTAAAATTACATGAAAGAATGTCACTACGGAGGATACAATGGAGAAATATGATTCATATATCTGACCCCACTTAGTGGGAGAAAGGCTTGTTATTGTTGTTGTTATTGATTGCATGTAAATAACATTTTTAAGTTTATTTGCACATTTAACGATACTTTTAAGTTTTAGATTTTGGCTCATTATAGTCAAATAAGATATTTATGGTTTATATGAGTTTAACCCAAAGGCATGTTCATTAAGATTGTAAGTTTATACAATTGGAGTTCATCAATATTATATTGAATTTAATTATAAATTTTTTAACTTCAACAATACCTCAAGAATCATGCCAATCAAATGAATTTTTCAATAGTGTATCACTAAGAAACTCAAACACTAATATTATTGTTCAAGATTTTTTGGGCAAAAGTTAGAAAAAAGAAACCTTTTTCACAAAAATTTAAATATTTGAAATTTCATGTGATTTTCTTCTTTAAAAAAATTTAGGCCTACGTTCCTCCCTATTATTTAATTNTACTTCACAAACAATTTCGAACACGAGCTTATTTCAAACAAACTAAATCTCGAACGAACCGAACACGAAAACAAGCTTTGTTCGTTCGTGTTCGGTTTGTTTACACCCCTAAACAAGAGTGACCACTTTGTTTATAATGGCATAAATCATGTAAATTTATTAATACAACATATTTACTAATCGTTTAAATCCTTCTAATAAAAATGGAGAAAAATACCAGTATAGTGCCCGACTATTTTTATGGAGTTGTTTTAATCCTAGAGTTTTATAAGTGCCCAAAAAAGTTTTTAGACTCTTTAAATTTGGGTTGAAATAGTCCCAATAAAAGACTATCAAAGCTCAATTGTGAAATAAGTGACATAGCCATGCATGGCTATAGAATGTTTTAAGGAAAATCATTTAATTCTGAGAACATTAGTATGTCTCTTTGGCATCAAATTATAGAGTCAAGGGCACCAACTCACCTAATTTGCCAGCTCTGAATTAATTAATTAATGCTCTCTAACTAGACAGTGCAATTATTGTTCGTCCATCTTCATCTAAATTTCAGTCGAATTATTTTTTTATTGGTTTTATTAATTAAGAATATATTTGAAAGAATGGGTTTTTATTTATTTATTTTTTTTTCAAATCTTAATTTATTGAATGCGCCGTATTTTTATTAATAAAGTTCTTAGATATAGGGGTGTAAATGAGCCGAACACGAGCGATCCCAAGCTCAACTCGTGTTAGGTTCGTTTATATTTCGAGCTCAAAAAGCGTGTTCGTGTTCAGCTCGTTTGTTTAGCGAGCTGAACACAAGCTGTTCACGAACAAAGAGTCGTTTTGACAACCCTAATCACGTAGTCATAAGATATTAAGAATTGGGGCAAGATTTAAAATATCATCTGAATCTAATTTAATAATTTTTATTTTGTTTTCTTCATTAATACTTTTAATTGATTATAAATCTTTGTAGCCTTGTAGTCAACTAATTTTTTTAAAAATACTACCCATCAAAGATATATATATAATTGATTAGTAGTATTTCGAGCCAAAACGAGCCGAACACGAATGAACAAATATTTGTTCGTGTTGATTGTGTTCGGCTCGTTAACTTAGCGAACGAGCTGAACACGAGCTTCTTAACGAACCGAACACAAGCTGCTTGTGAACAACGAACTATTTTGACAGCACTACTTAGATATATCGGTGTAAGAGATGAATAGGTAATTTAGTGTTGGAGAAACAAATAATAAAATGGAAATAATTAATGAAAAAAAAAATTATTATTATTTTCGACACAGTATGAAAATAAATTATAGAAACCTCAAGGTAGCCTTCATATGAATAAGTGGCAATCATGATCCATGAGGTCCGGGGCCCATGATCTCTTGGCCCATTTCACATGTAGTACCACAGAATTGTTATCCATTCATACATCTAACACCCAAAAGTTTTATATATGCACTTATAACAATTTGATGTAATAAGTTTATGAATGATGGTTATATAGTTGGCTTTATGTTAAAATTTTGAGTCATATACACGTAATACCGCTGTTTGGGTGTTAGATCTGTAAAGACATAAGAATTGTGGTATATACATGTGAATGCCCCTAACTTTTTTAGACAATTTGGGTACATAACATTCATTTCTTATGCATTTACATATCTAACATCTAATCTTCAATTTTAACTTATGTCATCTTATCTATGCAAGAAAAAATGTCTTTCAATTTTAAAAGTTAAAAAAGTGACGTTTTTTTTTTATATAATGTGGTGATATAAATGTAAAATGTGAACCTTAGTGTTAGATATGTAAATACATTAAAATTTGGGGCTATATATATATATATANTATTAAAAAAATTTAATTTTTATAATATTGGGTAAAAAATATATCAAAGCTCTTCAACACTATTTAATTACATTAAGTATCTAAAAAATATTAAATTTTACTCCATATATATATATATATATATATATATATATATATATATATGCCCCTCATACTCNTATTAAAAAATTTAATTTTTATATTATTGGGTAAAAAATATATCAAATCCCTTCAAAATTATTTAATTACATTAATTATCTAAAAAATATTAATTTTTTCTCCATATATATATGCGCCACATATTTAGATCAGTTGGTTGGGCATGTGTTTGTCAGTTGTAGGTTTCATTTGGTCTGGGGTTCAATTCCCACTAATGAAGGGTGTGATACTCGAACTGTTAGACGCATTGGGGATAATTGGAGCTCGTATAATAGCCTAAGGTCATTCCTTAAATCAATTGTTTACGCCCATGACTAAGCATCACTTTGCAAATGTTGCAAATTATTTCTTTATATATTTAATTAGAGTAAAATGCCAAAATGGTTCACGGGTAATTACATAGAGCCGTTTTATTCTAAGAGTTTATAGTAGCAACAAAATAGCTTCCGGTCATTTTAAAACTGACTTCAAATAGTCTTTGGTAGGGATCATCCCAAATCAATTTTAAAAAAATTTAGAGACTATTTTAATATTTTTATAGGTATTAAGGATAAAATAACCAATGAAAATTAATGGGAACTAATTTGACATGTTGCTGTATTTAAATACATATTCCTTCCATTCTACATTCCGCTACCAAATCCCCATAAGATTGATCCAAATAACATTAATTAAACTCATATATTTCCTCAAAGTTAGAGAATATATGGGAAACGGTGCAGCGAAGGATGTCGCTTAACGGAGTTGGTTTGCGACGATGTTCCTTTATTTATACGCGCTCGCACGCGGGCACGTGATCCCGTACTCGTGTGGCGTGGCCTGCAAGCCAACATTCTCTTCCCACTCGGCTGAATATTTCTGATGCAAAAAATAAAATACACTGAAATGTTCTTTAATTAATTAATTGGTTGCAGAGAAAAGTAAGTTGATGAGGTCGGTCAAAAGATATCTGGGACGGATTTTGACCGGAAGGATTTGGATGTAGTTAGCCTACGTGCAAGTAAGATATCGAATTATCGATCCTAAGATTGCTTTTCATGAACGCAACATCGTATGGTCTTTTAAAGAAGGGATAAAGTTTTAGTTTTAGAGAGATTTGCATGTACGCCCCACAATTCTTTTGTATTTACATATCTAACACATGAATATTTACACATAATATTTTGGTGTTATAATCCATGCATGAAAATTTGTTTCATATGATGTGACAATTTTAAATAATATGCATGCAACTATGAATGTTTATGGGGGCAATTATTAGTTTTTAGAGTGCGCAAATTATCAAATGTTTAATTTTTTTTTAAGTATTGGGCAAAAAATATATTTCGAGAGAAGCAAAATTAATAAATTATATAAACTATATAAATAAATAAAATAAAATTTTACTATTTATATATAGAACTTACAATTTATGAATGATAATTGCCTATCTCGAAGATAGTCGGATTATTAATATAAATACATAAAAATTGTGTGGTATTTTTATAAATGCACCTTTATTTTTGTAGATGTTACCCATAGTTTAATTAATGATATAATGGACATAAATTCAATTATAGCTATTTTATAAGTATATAAGTAATTACATTTATAAATTCACAAAAGTCTTAAAATAAATTTTTTTTGAAGGACTCGAATATTGGGCTTATGTTAAACATATGGAATTATATATAGCTTAAGCCTAGGACTTTGGATTAGGATCTTATATTTCCTTGTAATGAAAAATAACATTTTGTTTTTACTGCTTTTATTTTCACATGTTCTAATGAAGTTCAGTATTTAAGAAAAAATTTAAAATGTTAGTAAAGTTCTAATAAATATTTACTGTCTAATTGCAAATAAATAAATAAGAAATTTAGTGAAATTTAATTTTCATAAGACTCAATTTTTTGTTTGTAGAAACCAAATGAGTCATGGGGAGAACAAGAGTAAGGTTGTCAAAAAAGCTCGTTGTTCGCCAACAGTTCGTGTTCGGTTATTCAATGAGTTCATGTTCGATTCATTCGATAAGTAAACGAGACAAACGTGAATAAATTTTTTTTGTTCGGTTAGTTAAACGAATCAAATACGAACAGTGATGCGTTCGTTCGTGTTCGAATCGTTATTGTTCGAAATGTAAAATAATTTAAAATAATTTAAATAATTANGTGATAAAATCAGCAACTGAAGGCTTCAGTTCTAACTCGATGTTTCAGTGATATTTTTTATTCAATAACGATATCTGCATAATATAAGTGTTAGTTGGAGTTTAGGTATAGTTGAGATTTGTTCTGTTGACACGTTAGCAGGTTAATTGGGTATTTTTTTTTGTCGTCAAGTTATAAGATTTTTATTTAATAAATACCTGTGATCCAAATAGGCCAGACTAGACGGAAATTTGAACCGAACATAAAAAAACCAGCTCCACTGAGTTAGTTAATCCAAACTTCTTGAAATCATATCATAGCTAGAATTTTATTTTAAAATATGAATTAGAAGTCAGGCTATCTTGATATATAAATATATATAGAGGATGGCATGAGAGCCTTGATTTGGGTGAAAAAAGCAAGACTGCAACGTGAACGATGTACTTGTTTTCTCGGTTGTTAACTAATTGGGCCTTCTAATGGGCAAAAAACGGACCTCAGAGTTGCTATTAATTCAAAAACACGGTTGGGCAGACCATCCGTGAAACAACCAACGACAATAAACAAATTCTTTTCGGTCCCTTTAAACATTGATTTCAAATTTTTGTTTTTTTTTTAATTTGCTTGTTTTTTTAACTCTAAACCATATTGCTGGATCTAAATCAGTTCGGGAGGCCTGCCTAAGGAATAGAGCATTGAATGATGGGAGAGCGAGAGAGACCAATGGCATAATAATGAATAATAAATTTGTGTGACCATAAAATGGTCACTCTATTTATAGGGATGGGTCAGTGTACAATTACATACTGTACCCCTAAAGTACGTAGGTATGGTGGAGATATTTCAATCCATGCATAAAAATGACCTGTGGGGCGGGGCGGCCATATAGTCGAGTGGTCCTCTAGCCGGGCGGCTATGTGACTAGGCGGTTGTAAGGTTGGAATGTTGCGAGGCCAGTGACAATTAGGTTGGACATCTGTGAGGCCTGGCGTCACCCATCTGAGGGTAATGGTCGCCCGACCGTGAGGTCGGGTGACACCTCGCAGAAGGTTCACATCGACCATTGTGAAACTGGATGATCCATCTTTTTTCCCTGTCTATCTGGATTGGAAAGCGACAAGCTCATTTGAGTGGGACTGGTCAGATGATCCACTCATGTCTGTCTGAGTCATGTCGTCTAGCTGATGTGGTTCTTACTCGTCATTGGTAGGTTCTGCGGGCCACATCACATTCTTCGTCACCCACGAAATGTTTGAGATTCGTGCTGATATATCTTTTATGTACATATTTAAGTTTCTCGATTTTTTTGCACCTTGAGAGTGACAACTGCAATAAAGATAAGGGAATCAAGATTTTGAAACAGTTTTGTGATATTCATGACTTTTTAATTCACAATAATTAAGTACTTCTTGATTTCTGCGCCAAAATTATTACATATGTGATGGGGTACTTATCTCTTAAGCATTCTCTTAGATTCATCTTTCGTGTCCTTAGCAATGCAGAGCATAGCGAGTAGGGAGTTTTCGAAGTTTGTTGGTGAGGAGGCTTGAGCTTTAGTGTTCCTATTCTTGAATAAGAGGGTGAAGTTTAGCTCTAAGATCAAACGATCAGGAAAGCGTGGCATGCCTAAGATGAGGGCCCCGACCCTGTGGTTGAAGTAAGGTCCTCGAACTCGAATAACAGTTGCTCAACAGAAGATTCTCTAATGGCGAGGGGCGGCTTCCCAGCGAAGATATGTCGTGTAATGGATAGGAGCTGTCCGATAGATGGTCATGCAGACTAAAATGCTCCTCCTCTAACCTTTCCAGAGTTTAGGGAGGGACAAAGTTAAGAACCTGCCTTTGACCTCCTACCTCCTAAAGTACAGGAAATGAATAAGTAGCGAGTTGCTCATGACCCCTCAGTGACTAGTGCCCCTCAGCCTGATTCTCATCCTCTGCCAACGAGAATGGACATCGGAGGAGAAACATTTTCCTTCAACACTTCTGACAAGAATCAGATGATGGATCCATCCACTAGCAAAAGCATTAAGACTTTGCACCATGTTGAGCAAGGGGCTCCGGAGGTTGGCATCGCGGTAGACTCCAGAATTGTTGAGGATCTTATGCACTATGGAGGGCCGCTTTGTGATGAAGCAATGAGTCTAGCGAGAGTGATTAACGTTTTGTGACCATTTGGTTCAACCCAAGATTTGCTTCCTCAGGAGGGTGACCTCCTCAGTGAGTTGTTCGAACTCATGAAGTTGCTCTTCAAGAGGAATTGATGTCTCTGAAGGCTGAGTTAGTTGTCGTCCAAGAGTAAGCTTTGCCTCCTCATTGTATTCTGAAATGAACAGAGTAGATAAAGTTAGAATAGGGGGAGAATTAATGTACTAGGAGCTGTCACAGCTGAGGTATGTCCTGGCTGAGGCAACGACTGACAACTTTGTGAATTTCTTTCTTTCCAGATGAATAATTGTAAACAGGTAGCACAAATGTAAATATATTTTGTTTTACTAATATATATATATATATATATATATATATATATA
>JXCR01099866.1:218221-242828 GCA_002079205.1 Phalaenopsis hybrid cultivar
CGGCTCATCGATATGCGTAATTTAACCATTTTCTCACGCTTTAATGTGATGAAAAGACTATATTACTCTTGTGGCATTTTAGCTTCTACTTTTTTTTTAAAGTTGGAGGAACAAATGTCTGACTTCTTACACTATCCTTCTATTTTCTTCCGTGTGACTCCCTTTTGCCCCCTCTTGTTGCACGATGGCTCCTAGGAACTCGTTTGAACTCTTTGGTGCAAACTCCGTTAGTGTGTCGTCAGTTATTTCGGAGAGGGGGGCGAAGCTGGAGCTCCTGCGCCTGCAGCAGAAGTTATGAAATTCATCACAGGCGTGGTAGGCTAGGGTCGAATAATACGAACAAACCACTATTTTCCTCACTACCAAGAACAAAGAGTTAGAAGCCAAGGCGTTGGAGATGATTCTGAGAGATGAACATGTGGTGTTGCTCTCGAAATAGATCCAAATTAGTCTCGCCATTGCCGCTAAGCGCTTCGTGAAGGTTAGCCTGGTGGACTCAAAGTGGGGCAACAGGGACAATTGCGCTTCCTTCTTCAGCGATTTTGATGATGATGAGACGGATCAGCTAAAAGGGAACGGGGTCAACAGCAGTGGAGAACCTGTAGCTGTCAAGACTTGGAAAAATATTACATCATGACTCCTCACGTAGAGCTACGTTCGTAGTCTATTGATATGCATACACGTGAAGGTGACAAAAAATAAAAAAGAATCGTTTTAGCGCAGATGAATATTCCTCCCGCGTTATTCAGGTGTTATTGTGGTGATATTCATGTATTATTGTGTTATGAGAATATTTCCGGTGTTATAATAACACAATAACACATCAATACCACCACAATAACACATGAATAACATATAATAACACAGGATGAATATTTTCCTGTGTTACTGGGCTGAATCACAGAAAAAACACGCGCTTTTCGTTAAAGCTACCTGTCTGTATATTAGTGGAATCTGAACGTAGCTCTACGTCAGGAGTCCTGATGTAATATTTTTCCTCAAGACTTTGGTATATTTTTGTCATTTTTATTATTTATATTATTTTTAAAAGTTTTTTGACACCATTTTGCCATGTTGGGTCCACGAATACTTATGGATTCAGAACAAGCTCTATACATAATTTTAAAGAAATGAATAGAACCTTTTCTCGCATCTTATTCCTTTTTCATCTTTTTTATTTTCTTTGTTTTTATGGGTTACACTTCTCTGACTTGAAAGAGTTTGAGGATATACAAATGAATGGTTTTTGAGTAGATTGTGAGTATAGCGTCGTAACCAGTTGACTTTTAAATGCACCCCAGTCTTACAGTCTTGCCTTCCGATTGCGGTTTCTGAAGTTAGGCTAGACTGGGTTATTACATTAATGCAACCTTTGTAGGCTTTTGATTCGCGCTCGGCCGGGTGATCTTGGTTTCATAATCTGTCGGGACTCCGCTTTTGTACTCAGCTGACCGATCTTGGTGCCACGATTGATTGCCTTCGTTTCTTGGGTTGTACTGGTCGAGCTTGGCGTTGCGGTCTGGCTTTCTTTATTTGGTGTTCAATAGGGTGATCATTGCACCACAGCTTGTTGTCTTCATATCTCGAGAAGGATCGATCAATCATGGCGCTGCGCTCTATCATTTGGGCGATCTTGGTGCCACAATTGTTTTTCTTCATATCTCAAAGTTGGATCAAGCACTCTTGGCATCGCGGTCTGCCAGTCTTCTTTTGGTGCTCAGTCGGGCAATCTTGGTGCCACGACTAGCTATATTCATGTTAAGGGCTAGATGTGGTGATCTTGGCATTGCGACTCTCCGTTCTTCATTTGGTGTTTAGCCGACTGATCTTAGCGCAATTGCTAGATGTCTTCATTCTTGGGATGGACCAGGAATCCTAGTGTTGCGGTCTGTCGGCCTACATTTAGTGCTTAGCTGAATGATCTTGGGCTAGACCTGAAAATCTTCGCGTTGTAATCTATCGTTCTTCATTCGGTTCTCAGTCGATTGTTCCTCATTTGACGCTCTGCTGGATGATCCTGGTGCCATGACTGCTGTCTTCATGTCTTAGGTTGGACTAGGTGATCTTGGCACCACGGTCGACCTGTCTTCATTCCTCAAGTCTCTTTCCAGACATATTGTTGAATCCTTGAGTTTCCCCAATTTCCAGAGCATTTTTCTAACCTAAGAGTTTTACGTCTTCAGTTAGTGTGACATTCAATAACTTCATACACTTTTTTAGTGAATAAAGGAAGAGAATCTCTTTATGCAAAACAGAGCGAGGAAATATATTTTTTTCATGATTGCTTGTATGGAACACAGAGTGAGATTTTTGGGAAAAATTTCTTGAGATCATCCCTGCTCTAAGTTTGGGTGCTCTCATTCTCTGCATGGGCCTTTAGCTTGTATGCCCCTGATCCCGTCTGAAGGGCAATGATGTAGGGCCCGCTCAACGTTTGGTCCAGCTTTCTCATTGCCTATCCTTACGCCAAAAGATCAATCTTCTTTAGCAACAAGTCTCCAGGAGACAAGACTTTTCTTGGGCGTGCCCGTTATAGTATTAAGCGACACACCTTTTGACTTATATATGGTCAAGTGCGAGCATCATTCCCTTGTTGTTCGCCTCCAGCAATTCTAAGAGATTTATTTCGTCGAATGTCATATCCATGAGGACTCTTTGAATGTGATGGTTGTGCTTGGCTGACAACATGAGCTCCATTCCGTGTGAAAGTATAAAAAGAGCTTGTCCAATCGTGGTTTACGAGACCTCCACCTAGCTACCTTTTACTCATTATACCATCTTTCTTAATGAGTTGAGGATGATTTTATCGGCTACCTCGGCCAGTTCATTAATTTACAACAATGAACTGAGGCGAATTTGAAGCTTATTCCTTAGTTTTGGCAAAAATTATGAACCTTTTTGTTTGCAAATTGTGTCACATTATCCATGATGATTATCAACGATAGGCCAGAGCAACATATCAAGTCAGTCAAGATGAAGTTATGGACAACGTCCACTGTGATTCGAGCTCGAGCTTTGACCTCGGTCATCTTCAAGAAATAATCCACCGCCACCAGGAGAAAACACCGTCGTCCTTTATAAGGTGGGAATGGTCCTAACATGTCCAGATCCCAAACGACAAAGGGTCATGGGCTGGTAATTGGTTGTAATTTTTTAGTAGTCTGATGCTGCAACTAGTTATATTTCTGGCATTGTTTACATCTTCTGGAGAATGCTTCAGCATTCTTTAGTAGTGTAAGTCAAAAAATACCCCTACCGCAGGACTCGATGGGGGCAATGTCTTTCCTCTAGAATGACTCTTACATTCTCCAGAATGAATTTACCTGAGTGTTTCCTTTGTCTCGCTTTCCCTAACTCACCTCAGACACATTAACATTGTGAATTTTCCAAAAGAGTGTTCTCTCTATCAACAAATACTACGCTGCATCGTATTTGAATCACCTGAAATTCGTGACCTCCTTAACGATATCTCCCATTTAAAAGTATTTGATGTATGGGTTCATCCAACTTTTGATATCCACGCTCACCCATCTTTTAGGATGTTGAAGCTTAATCTGTCCGGGAGGCTTGCCTAAGGGAAAGAGCGTTGAAGGATGGGAGAGAGAGAGAGAGAGGGAGAGAGGGAGAGAGAGCAATAACACAATAATGAACAGTAAATTTGTGTAAACATTATTAAAAAATGTACCCAATATTTATAGGGATGGGTCATTGTACAATTATATATTATACCTCTAAAGTATGTGGATACAGCGTGGGTATTTCAATCCATATATAAAAATGACCCATGGGACCCATGGGGCTCATGGATTTGTCTAGACATCCATATAATCAGGCAGTATGAGTCTGTATGGTCTTCAAGCCAAGCGGCTGTAAGATCTGGCAGTTGTAAGGCCGGGAGGCTGCGAGGTTGGGCGACCGTTTGACCTAACGACTGTGGGGACGAGCGACACCTCGCTGAGGGTTCACATCTACCATTATGGAACTGGATGATCAGTTTCTCTTTCCTATTTTATTTGGATTGGAAAGCGACAGACTCATCTGAGTTGGTCTGGTCATACAAATTCTTTAGAAATGATCCACCCCTTATCTGATTGAGGCGTGTCGTCTTCCCGATACGTGAGACTGATTGGTTGAGCAAATGGTCTTAGTTCGTCTTTCTTAGCTCCCGCAGGGCTAAGTCACCTCGTTTGCCATTCACGGGATGTCTTTGTGATTCGTGATGACATAATTTTTATGTGTGTGTGTGTCTATATATATATATATATATGTATNGCGCATATATTTATTTTAAAATAAAATTATGTTTGCCATGTCCTCACCGACAGTTGCTACCACTCAGTGCAATCTCAAGTATGGATATAACCGAGCCGAGTCAAGCTACTCTCTGCTTTGATCTTGATTAATTTATTTAAGTTCGATTTCAAGCTCTAGCTTGATTCTACGAATTCAAGAAGGTGCTTGGCATAAAAGTACGAAAGAAATTATTAATTTTAGCTCGCTCACAAGATGACTCGACTCACTTATACCCTTAATCTCAAGGCTATGCCGCTGAGAAAATATTACGAGTCCTGATGTAGTTTCATGTGTGAATAATAATATTTATGTGTTATTGATAGTATTGTGATGTTATTTCACTAAAATAACACCTCCAATAACATTATTCGCACCTAATTTAGATAGATGCAATATTATTTTATGCCGCCAGCCCCAAAATTTACACAACGTAAATATTCAAGCCGAATTTGATCGGCAAAAAAATAACTATATTAAAACAATTATAAACAAGAAAAATGGGCCATAATGCGCAACCACAAGGAGCATCTTGTCTGGGCTTGTTTCCTTAAAAGTGTATATGATGGTCTTAACGGGCTTGAAATGGCCTTCTACGACCCATTTGATAACTAGATTAAAAGAAATTTAAAAGTACCGAAAGGAGCTCATCCATAATTTTTCTTAAGAGAGAAAATTACGAAATATAAAAAATTTAAGGAACACAAGCGCCCATCTGGGGGTATTTTACATAAAAGATTATGAAAATAATTTTTTAAGATAAATTAATAAATTATTACAATAAATTATTTATATATCAACATATATTACATATGATTATAAAAAAATATAAATATATATTATATATTATTTTAATTTTTTTTATTAAATTATAATTAAATATTAATTACATTAAATAATATTTAAATAATAATAATAAATTAATCAATTTATTACTTAGTTTAATTTATCACGTTATAATTATCAACCTATTAAATTATATCTTATATATATCATTATAATATTATAACTAAGAAGAAGGCCTACTATTTAATCAATCCTATTCGCAGAAAATAGATGTGAAAAAAATGAATTAACCATAGATCAAATTCATAATATATCTTTCTCCTTAAAATATGCTCAAAATATAATGTTTACAAAGTTTGATGTCCGAGCCAATTATATTTCAAAATGACGGTCAAATCGGTTGATATCGCAATTGATATTGTTGTAATTCTATTTCAACAACTTTGTTTTCAGTTATATTGTTCATAGTTTGATGCAGCGTCCATTAATTTTCTTTGTTATGAGAATTGGTGGCGTATAAATCGATAATATACCGAAATTTAGCTCCTCGTTCGAAGCTTTAAATTCCCGCACATCTTTGATTTATACACTAATAAATCTCATGAGTGAAAAAAAAACTATTAGATATCACATCAAACTATGAACGATGCAATTGAAGACGAGGATGCTTAAATAAAATTTTAAGAACATTAGTTGCGACATCGACCAATTCGATTGCTGTTTCGAGAAGCTCCTTGCTCGGGCGCCATTTCACCCCGATAATCACATGATCAGAAAACCACAAGTCATCAAGTTATGCCATGTAAATGCATTTGAGCGATACTTACGTGAAAACATCCACCCCCGCTCAACAATCTCATGGAACTTGTTGGCATCATTATCCCAAATTCAACCTTTCAATTTTGGAGTCTTATAAACAAAAATCTAGCCGCATCACTTTTTAACTATTAGAACATCACTTTTTTTTTCTCACTACCTCACCATGAACACATGAACTAAGATCTAGACAACTATTATTTGTCGCCTACAATCTATTAATTATTCCAAAGTCGAACAACTCAAAAATGAGTTACCTAACATATTCAAAAAGAACCAATCAATAACGCAATATCTATCCGACATAAAGGCGAAAGTTGATATTTTTTGTCGCAGTTGNTGCCTACTAGTTAATCAATCCTATTAGCAGAAAATAGATGTGAAAAAAATGAATTAACCATAGATCAAATTCATAATATATCTTGCTCCTTAAAATATGCTCAAAATATAATGTTTACAAAGTTTGATGTCCGAGCCAATTGATATTATTGTAATTCTATTTCAACATCTTTGTTTTCAGTTATATTGTTCGTAGTTTGATGTGGCGTCCATTAATTTTTTTTTGTTATGAGAATTGGTAGCGTATAAATCGACAATATACCGAAATTTAGCTCCTCGTTCGAAGCTTTAAATTCAGGTACATCTTTGATTTATACACTAATAAATCTCATGAGTGAAAAAAAAACTATTAGACATCACATCAAACTATGAACAATGCATTTAAAGACAACGATGTTTAAATAAAATTTTAAGAACATTAGTTGCGACATCGACCAATTCGATTGCTGTTTTCAGAAGCACCTTGCTCGGGCGCCATTTCACCCCGATAATCACATGATCAGAAGACCACAAGTCATCAAGTTATGCCATGCAAATGCATTTGGCGATACTTAGGTGAAAACATCCACCCCAACCCAACAATCTCATGGAACTTGTTGGCATCATTATCCCTAATCCAACCTTTCAATTTTGGAGTCTTATAAACCAAAATCTAGCCGCATCACTTCTTTACTATTACAACATCACCTTTTTTTTTTTCTTACTACTTCATCATGAACACATGCACTAAAGATCTAGACAACTATTATTTGTGGCCTACAATCAATTAATTATTCCAAAGTCGAACAACTCAAAAATGAGTCACCTAACATATACAAAAAGAACCAATCTTTTGTCACAGTTGATTCTCCACTTGGAACACAGAGTATGCCATATTATAAGCTAAATGATATACCTTCATCATACAAGAAATTTCAAACTTCTTTATTAAGTAATCTACAACCCATAAACATTGAAGGCATGATTCCCTCCTTTACAGTGAGGAGAAAAATGTAGTCATTGAATTTAGCAAAGAATCTCCTCCCTCACATCCAATAGATAACTGAATGAAACTTTTCTCTATTTCTAGTCAAGCACTCCATCATAGCATTTCAATTTACTTCACTGGCAATAGCGGGAATGTTTCTAACTGCTCCTCCAGTGGTTGATTCTCTCTTCGCTGGCAAGTATTGTGCTAAATTTGTGTTAAATGAGGACACTTAGCTATGACCAAATCTATCACATTGGGAGTTGGCTTATAAAAGGTGATATACTAAAAATAAATCCTTGAATAAGTTATTTGATTTATATAGTACTTGCTTGTTTTTATAATCATGGGGGTAAAGAGAGTTTATAAAGTTAAGATTAAACAAAGATCTCATACGTACATAGATAAGTTGGGACAAACTCACATGACATTTAAATTTTTTATGTAGAACATGCAACAACTGTGAGTCATATATTTAAATTGATGTGCCCCCAATAATTGATATAAATTGTAGAAAATGGCTATCATGGCTAATCAAGAAAGAGACTTGAGGTTTTAGGATTATCATTAAAGAATGCTTACTAATCTACGCACTTATTCTTCTTATTGAAAAAAAAAAAAACTAGCAACTAGGATGACAAACATCAATCTTCCTATTAATATCATCTAACTAACAAAAATATGACTTTTTTTAACTGAATAACATATACATATTTTACATTTTATTTTTAGCTTTTCATAACCTAAGCACGGGTAGTAAATGGATCAACTTCAAGTTGATTCTAGGGTATTCAAATCAACTTGATCTTAAACTGAATAAGAATTGGGCCTACAATTTTAATTTGAAATGAACTTGCGTCGAGTTCATTTTAGGTTATTGAGTTGGATCATTTACTGACACCAATAATGCTCATAATTACCATAAAGTCTAAATTTTACTGATGCAACAACATCAACACCTACTACCATCAATTTTGTCTATGTATGTAATTACCAAAAAAAATTTATTTATCGTTGCCAACCAATTCACTTTTCACCCATCACAACCAATGTTGACACCAATAAGGATAATGTCATAATAAAAAATATGGATACAAGTAATGTTGATGCTCATTGCAACCAAAATAACAACGCTCAATATTGCTACAAACATTTATAATGTTGTCATCACCAACACTGATATTCATCAATGCCATTACAAGAGATACTACTTGGACATAAAGGTTGTTGCTTGTTATCACGATAAGGCAAACACATACAACAACTAATAAAATTGATGCCTATCACCACAACTAAGATAAATGTAGTCATGGACAGGAAGGACAATTTTCAAGATCATCAATAATGCTATCACCATTAAGCCTAATGCTCGGTATCCTAAAAATATTGATGACCATCATTTCCACCAACACATGATATCTTAAACAACACTCATTGTCATCACCCCGCCCATAATCACCACATATTTGAATTCCTATCATCACCACCAATGCTAACATGCGCCTTTTTCCAATAACACAGGCACCCTTCCATTGCTAGCATGATTAATAATTGTCTTCAACATTAATGTTATCGTTAGACATCACTAAGAAGAATGATGATTGTAGTAATTAATAATATGGACACTGGCCTTAATACTGATTCACACCACAAACACCAGTGCAAATGCTAACCATCAAAAGCCATATTGATGCAATCCACCACCATCTATCTCCATTGTCACAAGCAAATATGATGTCATCACCACAAAAGCAGATACCTAGCATCCCCAACAATATCATATCATGATGTTTCAACCAAGCCCTTATTTGTCATATTCCCCAACATCTATGCCCATCATTGCCAACATGATTGATTCCCACCATCATAAATGTTGATGCCCTTTGATACCACTAATATTGAAATACATCATTAACACCAGTACTAACACACAACATTGACACCGATTTTGACAATTGGCATCAACACCAATATCACTTGTCGTTCATAAGGTTGATACTCTTCATCTTCTATAAAGTTGACGACTATCAATACCATCAATTTCTACACTTATCACCTTCACCAATGTCGACACATGTTACGGCTTCCACGATATAAACTACCGTCACTGTTAAGGCTAACATATATCATCACCAATAATTGCATTGTCTATCACCATCACATGGCGAAGACCTATTTTTGTTATCAAGATGAATGCTTACTATTTCTACCAAGGCCAAAGCCCACTATTACCATTAAAAGTGATGTCAATTGTCAATACCAATGTTAAAGCTCGTTATCACTTATAAAGTTGATATATACCATTGAAACCAATGTTAACACAAGTAATCAATACCATCAATATTGATGCCCACTATTAAAACTAATGTTAATGTCCACCTTAGACATTGAGTCAATAACCATTGCAGACACTAAAGTTGATGCTAGTGAGTGCAAAAAAGCAGACTTTGCCATCACTTTCAAGAATGATGATTACTGCCGCTAACAACACAAAGACCTACCATTGCACCAAGGCCAATGCCTATTATTGCAATCAAGTCTGGTACTAGCTACTACCAATAATGATGATACTAAAAATGATGACCTTCATCGTCATTAACAACACATATGCTTGTCATCACCATTATTGCGAACACAACATATTTTCACAAATGTGGGCATTCATCATTTCCATTAGAACTTAATCCCACAATAAATACAACATTTGTTGCTCATCATCTCCATTAAGGTTCACACTATCAACATTAATGTTATACCATCATCAACAAAGATGGCATCACTATTGCGAATAAGGTTAATATTCATTATCACTAGAAATACCTTCTTCTCACAGTGCTATCAAGGTTTACGCCCATAAATCTCTCTAATGCTAAAACTCACTATTGCTACCAATGCTTGCCATCACCAGAAATGCCAACAAGGTTTATCAACACTAAAGCTCCAACGTTGCCCCCAAAACAAACATCCATTATCAATAACAGACCTAACTCCCACCTTCATTGTTGCTTAGACAATTTTTCTATCAAGAGAATAATTGAACATTCTATTACTCATATTTTGAAGAAAATTTTGGTGCCTTGAAACTCTTCTTACTTATAGTATATAAACAATCATCCACAATTTATATATCTACTTTAGTCATAGAAATGTATTTTAAAAAAAAGAGATTTTTAGTGGAATGATTTCATTAAAGTTGGATTTTATGTTTAGTTCTATTTCTTAGTTTCTTCACATAAGAACTTCATCTTCAACAGACACTCCTATATTATCTATGCATACATGAGATTTTCATTTGATATTAAAATAATTAATTTTCTATTTTGACAAAAATATTTTAGCACTTAACTCATAAAAATAATATTTATAAAGATTGTGCCTATTCTTTGTCTTAGAAATTGAGCACTGCAACTAAGCAGTTGCATCAAGAGTTCATCCGTTAAATATTACGTGTGGCGGTTGCACGTCTGAACAACGGTTCAAATGGACTGTCCTACAATACACGACGCGTGACTGCATCCGAATTATTGTCCGAACAGATATTGGCCGCACGGAATATTTTTAAAATCTTTTTTACTATTTAGTTATTAGAAAGGGAATAGAACCCAATCCTCTTCATAAAACAAAAATCAAACAACATGTTTCATAAAAATTTCAAATCACTTGAGCCATAAACCAACAAATCATCCAAATTAACAAGAATCCAAAACCATCCAACTTAATTAACATTATAATCATGCTCTAATATGCCTAAACTTTTCTCCTTCAAACACTATTAAATTGTGATAAACCACCAATCATGTAATGAAAGAAAGGCTTGAAAAATAACTATTAAGTAATCGCTTCATATACAAACTAAAACTTCACCGATCTGCAGCCTATAAAGAAGGCCGGTCGGTGAGAACCAATAGTCGTGCCGGTATGGGCCAGCCTGTCCCCGAACCACAACAACTATTACAGGCCATCCGGCCAGAACCGGAGCACGTCCGACAACCCACATCCCCGTCCGACCACTGCGAACAGAAACAATCAATCCTTCTGGTACCGTTGCACTTCGGGCAACGAGGCAACCCGCCTTCGGACATCGGCGGAAGAAGACGCCCCTATGTCGCCGCTTTCACCAGCATAGCGCCGGCCACCACGTCGAGTCCTGTAGCCACTTGTGTCGCCAAGATGAGCGGAGCCATATCTTTCTTGCTTTGTTTCTATGAAACTGGCTTGATTGGTTGATTTGAAGATTAGGCAGATACCTTGGAAGGGAGATGTTGGGGTTAGTGTGTGGCGGGGTTTGTAGCTCTTATGATTCCACGTATGCGTGTTTGAGAGGGTTACAACGATGCCTCGTTTGTGTGGCAGCATCAGCTGGGCGAGGGTTTTGAACGAGAAGAGACTTTTGTGGCCATTAGTAATTGTTGTCGTGTAGCGCTTCCTGTTGCGTGAAGGTGTGTCAATTTGGGTTGCAAATTTGAATTTTGGAACCCTGATTTTTAAAATGGATTTTTTTTTGGGTGAAGGTCTTGTTTGATCATCGAATCTAAAACTAATCAAGATAAAAAAAAAATATGTTGTACATCCAAAATATGTCAGTGTTGATTTTCAATGAATCTGATGGTTCACAAGAAGAAAAGAGACTATAAAGGAAGGTCCACCAATAAAAAATTATGATGCCGCTTTTTCGACCAAGGGAAGCTATTCAAACCATTATCAGTAAAGTTATGGCTGACAAAATCTTAATAGACCAAATATGACAGGAGGATACAAGAAAGAGTTGATTCAGAGCCGTTCTTACTCATTTGCATTTGCAACTACCTCAAAGACGTCCAAAGGCGTCTGACATCAGGGGTCAAGGATTGATAACCAGATCATTTTAACCATTAGGCTCATAGAAACAAAACTCTGCCGGCCGAGTCTATCCTATTTAGTCAAGTGAATCTAGGCTGACCGAGACAGATCAAATTGATCTTGGCAGACATACCTAGATAATAACTAGATGATAAGCTCATATATGAAAAATAAAATAATACCTTGTACAAGCTCCTTTAAAGTAAAGATAAAAATATAACATCATCACATCATACTCTTTCTCCTATGAGATTATTTTATGATTATGAAATGACTGATATGACGTTTTACTACTCACTCCTCCCTCTTTCTCTTTACTTATGCTCTATTCCTTAAGTGTGATTCATAGATAATTTAGAATTCAAAATTCTAAATGGAGCGATGAGCGTGAAATTTACCACATAAAATAAGAAGATCAACTAATTGAGAAGAAACTCATAGTAATGACACCGACATTATGCACTGCACTAAAAAGTTTGTGAACCAACATATCCAAGAGTTGAAAGATTAAATGATACATGCCATATGACATGTGCTGACTCAAGAAAGAGAGCAGAACCCTTGAGAGAAAGGGCCGACGCCCAACGACTGAAGAGTCCCTACGACCTTGGAAAGATAAAGCGAATCATAGTACTTTGATATTGTTGGGTTTGTATCGATCAATTGAAATTAATTCAGGCTTGTTGAGGTTCCTCGATAGCCCAAGAATGAATTCTCTTAGTAAATCTATGAGGTTGAGCCCTTAAAAAGTTTCAAAATCCCGGTGTTGGAGTCCTACAAGGGGATGACTGATTCAATCAACCACATAGCCTCATTTGAGCTATTTGTGTTTATTGAAGATCACTGTCATGCTGAATTGTTGTCTCTTCTTTGTCATATTGAGGGTGTTAGCTGACCGACCTTTTTTCTTTTTGTAAATCGACAATTACAAGAATTTAATGACGCTACTAGAAGATTTAAATTCCAGCAATGGTGTCAAATATCTTGACTGCGACTTTATAATATGTGTTTGATTTAATAAAGATGTAAAAATATAGTATTCAATAATGTCAAAGTTAAATTTGTCAACACAAGTTTGTGTATCGCTCTAGTAATATAGGGCCCTAATGGAGTCCTAGTTATCAATCCCACAGGGAGAAATAAAATACTACGGACTAAGGCTTAATGAAAAGTAATTCTTCAACTACAATGACGGCGTTCAATTTGTTTATCTGTCACTAATAGGCAATTGAAATAAGTAGATAATTTGGATAACTAATAAATAACTATAAAGTAGGGTTTAAATTATGATATTCAATATCTAAAAAAACATCCTTCTCCTTGTCAAGAAATTATAGTGAATGGATAAAATGAATTAGTTCAATTTAGAATCATTCTCCTTGTCAAGAAATTATAGTGAATGGATAAAGTGAATCAGTTCAAATTATATTGCGCCAAATAGGAGCATACCTATTCTTTACCCTTTGGTCCGGGCATAAAAAACATTGACTAATCATTTGGTCCAGGCATAAAGAACATTGACTAATCCTATGCTTGGTTACTGATTCTGCGGCTAAATATTCTTTACCCTTTGGTCCAAGCATAAAGAACATTGACTAATCCTATCCACCTTGTCAAGAAATTATAGTGAATGGATAAAGTGAATCAGTTCAAATTATATTGTGCCAAATGATATATAAGAAAGCATCCTTCTCTTTGTCAAGAAATTATAGTGAATGGATAAAATGAATTAGTTCAATTTATATTATTGTCAAGAAATTATAGTGAATGGATAAAATGAATTAGTTCAATTTATATTGTGCCAATAGAAGCATACTTATTCTTTACCCTTTGGTCCAGGCATAAAAAACATTGACTAATCCTATGCTTAGTTATTGATTCTGCGGCTAGGCTGGGAGATACCGGCTCTCACTTCGGAGCTCCCACGTTCCCCTCACATGAGGGCTAACATCTACACATCAGCACCCAAACGATAGGACCGAATTGGGGATTTTAGTCTGTCACTCTAAAATCTCCAATTCTACGCCCGATAATAATATTTCCCTATTTATTTGCACCCAACTTCCAAGGGCTTTGACCTCCCTGAATCTTGGATGTAATCTTCACTTTAGTTGTAAAGCTCAACATATTTTAACAAATCAATTGGCCAGATTGAATGTAAATTACGATTGAAGTGAAAAGATCATCACAATTTCTTAAACATTTTCATGGTTTTACTAATTCAAATCACCATTTCACAAATCTCGAGACAAGGAGAAAGACAGAGAAAACTACTTAGAACTCTTGGGGAAAGCACAACACAACTTGGAATTCATATATAAAATTAAAGCCATACAAACTATAACAAGTAAATAACTTATCTCTAAATCCTCCCCAAGAACACTCTTTGAAGTTCCTCTGAATCTCTTCCTTTCTTTACAGCACACGGAATTCCTCTTTGAAGTAGCAAGGAGGAAGAAATCTCTCACTTTCCCTCCACTCTTACAATTAAATTCCTCTTCAAAGCGGCAAGGAGGAAGAAATCTCTCACTTTCCCTCCACTCTTACAAACTTAAAGAGTTCCTCACAATATTGGAACCTTTCTAACCTCTATGAACTCTCTCTAGCACCTCCTATTTCTCTTTGAAGTAGCAAGGAGGAAGAAATCTCTCACTTTCCCTCCACTCTTACAATCTCTCGAAAATTCTTCTTCAAAGCGGCAAGGAGGAAGAAATCTCTCACTTTCCCTCCACTCTTACAATCTCTCGAAGCAATTCCTTTTTGAAGTAGCAAGGAGGAAGAAATCTCTCACTTTCCCTCCACTCTTACAATCTCTCGAAAATTCTTGAAGTAGCAAGGAGGAAGAAATCTCTCACTTTCCCTCCACTCTTACAATTTTAAAGAGTTCCTCACAATATTGGAACCTTTCTAACCTCTATGAACTCTCTCTAGCACCTCCTATTTCTCTTTGAAGTAGCAAGGAGGAAGAAATCTCTCACTTTCCCTCCACTCTTACAATCTCTCGAAAATTCTTCTTCAAAGCGGCAAGGAGGAAGAAATCTCTCACTTTCCCTCCACTCTTACAATCTCTCGAAGCAATTCCTTTTTGAAGTAGCAAGGAGGAAGAAATCTCTCACTTTCCCTCCACTCTTACAATCTCTCGAAAATTCCTCACTAATATTGGAATTTTTCTAATCTCTAGGAACTCTCCTAGCACTTCCTTTACTCCCTATATTCTTTCCCTCGGAAAGGAGGAAGAAATCTCTCACTTTCCCTCCACTCTTACAATCTCTCAAAGAATTCCTCACAATGTTACACTCTACTGGAAATTCTATACACTAATGGTAACCTCCAAGGCCTCTAGCACTCTTCTATTTTTGGCCAACACGCTTTAAAAAGTTCTCTACACACTAATGGATCCTATCTAACCTCCAGGACTCCTCTATTTTCGGCCAAAATCTTCTCTTTAAAGATGTGGATGGGTTTTCCCAAGAGTTGCTTATGCACCCCTCCAAACTTCGGCCTTATCCATTGTACAAGTACACATAACTGTTGATCCCGCTGTCGGCGGCCTTGATGGCGCCGTCGACGGCCTTCTGGAGATTTTTGTCTTGTAGCCTCAGGAAAAGCTCGCCGTCGGCGGCATCGATGGCGCCGTCGGCGCCCTAGTGCAATTCTCCACATTTTGGTCATTTTTGCTCCAAATTCACTTCTTTTTGCATCTTTTTGCTTCATTGACCTTAATTCATCATTCCTGCAACAAAACATCAAAAATACATTTCTTTAAAGTGCAATATCAATAAAAATAGTATAAAAGAGGTACAAAAATCTCAACATATTTTACTTTGGTCATTAGCCCTCAAGTGGTTCAATGCATTATCACCAGTAGTAATTGCATCATTCATTAATTTCAAGCGAATTTTTATGATGCAATTTGCTAATGCCAAAAAGTATAAAAATAGGCCCTCATGCAGATCTGACAAAGACAGAGCAAGAGCCTTCTATCATTCATCACATGCTACCAGAAGAAGTTGTAAGTGCGGGTCCTGGAGCTTGCAGTAGCTCATGCTACCCTATCTTAAGGGCTGAAGAAAAGACCCTTTTGATATGCATTGAATTTGTAGTGACTGAATACGTTGGTCGAGTTGTTACAGCTGATCAATGAAATATCAGCCTAGGAGTATAACTCCAATCCCATTTCCTCTATAGTAGAGTCTTTCACCCATCACCCATAGAAGAAAGCCCAAGAAAAAGGGTGAAGATTGAGGCATAATTCCTGCCTTATGCATGCCCTCACTATGAATACAATTGGTTTCTCTAGAGCCTCAAGGCAATCGACATAACATACCACTGAAGGAGTCAAGCCTAGTATCCCGACCAGCAGCTGGCTTGATATAATCAACGCCCACTTCCTAACCATGTAATACTCATGAAAACTTTCTTAAGAGCTTTGCAGGTCGAGATAGTGGAGGCCATTTAAAATAAATATTATTTCAAGTGAGCACTAGCGATGAAAGTCGAAGCTTATGTCCAAAACTCCAAGAAGTACTGCACTTACCAATGGGAAAATTGTCACAATATGGAGGAATGTTGATACCCCTAAGGCCTGATCAAGAGCTGATCAAGGTCTGTAAAATTAAGGAGTTTATGGCTCTATGAGCAAAAACTTAAGAGCAAGGAAACTGATCAAGGCCTGTAAAATTAAGGAGTTTATGGCTCTCTGAGCAAAAACTTAAGAGCAAGGAAAAGCTCCAATGGAAGAAATATTAGATGAGACAGCCTGAGCCCACACAATCCATATCTCTGACATAGTTCCTTGCATCTTTCGAGGAGTTGGAGACTTGTTCCGTCGTGCTAGTCTGAAGAGGCTTTGTTTGAACTTTGTGAAATCACCCTCACTCCCATACATAGCTTGTATCCCCTCATTTCCTTCACCTATGAAGATTTGTCCATTAGAAGTATTCCCTATAGTGATGTCATCGTTGTCACCGCATTGATCAACAACTATCAGAATGATAACATTCTCATCAAAACTAACATCTCCATGAATATCTTGTTTAAGTTAGTGTTTGATGGGTCTCAACAATGATCAATTTACAGTGGATTATTTTATGATTTTTCTCCCTTGTGTATAATAGGGGATGAAAAAGGACGGGGTGAGGACTTTATATCTCCTCTCTCTCTCTTCTTTTAAGACCTTGTAACTGAGAGACCTTCGACAGGCCACGCGATCTAATTGATCGAAGATAAGAATTCCACACGTTTCCTAAGGTTCTCTCTCAAGATTTTGGTCAATCTCTCCTTCTCTCTATGACGTATCTTTTATAGTATTAGATCTTTCATGGCGCTAAATATATTCACAGAACTCTATGTATAAAAAAGAATCAAAAGCAGTATATTATTAAATAGTTTTTCTTATCAAATGCTCAATAGCATTTCTTCGTTGAAATTTCATTAAATCTCCACGACCTCCGCCAAGCTCAATCCTGATCAGGTGTTGGACTGCCGGGCTGAGCCTGTCCTGAAAATAGTTAACAACTAAACTATATTATCAAATTTAAAAATTGTATTAAAATGTATACTGATATATCTTATTAATCAACCTTCTAAACATAATAGCGAAAATTTTCAGCCCACTTAACCCTGTCGTCTCAACTGGCATTGTTCAGGCCATCATTGTCAGAACTGGCCAGCCAAATTCAGTTTACATCAGTGCTGACTTGTTTCGTAGCATTTTTTTTATTTACATGCAAATATTTCTATACAAAAAATCACTATTTAAATTATTTAAATGTATGTACCAAAACTGTATATCAAAGCAATCAAGCGACTTAGGAAAATGACTGAACAATTGAGGCATCAAACTAAAAGAACGTGATCTAAGTTGACCATTCAAAGACCGACAACTCAGTCGAAGCCAACAAACACATTATGGCGAGGGATTCAATCAGCGGGCCACACCTACAGCCTCGAACTGCATAAACTCTTCACAATGGCACTCGACCGCAACAAATCGATCGACCAGCCTTTTACTTCGGCAGACACGATAGCCACTCGACCGGTCGAACTCAAGTGCGTCGACAAGCTGGTTACCGCCACATTTGAATTCAAATTGTAATATAGATTGTTTTCTTTCTTTTTAGTTGAACTTTTTGGAGTTGCCAGCTTGTCTTATTGTCATTGTATAATTCTCTTTCCAGATAAGTTTCTCTTTTGAGAGGAACCAAAAAGAAAGAAAATATAATAAAAATAGACAAACAATATAAAAAGAAAATGAAAAACTTTCATAATGTAGGCTCGCGTGATAGCCCAAGAATGTACTTTCGAAACGAGATTGAATCGAAAAGGCATTCGAAAAATATCCATAAGGAAAACCTATGAAGGCAACCCACAACCAGAGAGTCAAGTTTTTGTGCTTGTTCTGGGTTAAGAGCATCTCCCAAAGGAAAATATTCCTTGGGTTAATTATATCTTGAGGGATGCCTAAGAATATTTTCGATAAAAACAGTCTTGCTGAAATTACTTTTAATTTGGTAATTTAGGAAACCAAAAGAATTTGATTATTTCAAGCAGGAGAATCTCAATGTTTTTCGATATCTATATCGAGTCATTAGGAAAATGGTGAATTACTGTATCCACTACGAGCGATGACACCTCGACATGAAGGGCCCACAAAAAGATATCAACAATTTGTTTTTTTAAAGGGATGACAAGGCTCAAAGGAGATGTCAATAGAAAATGGGGGAATCTCTAAACAGGTAGAGGTAGTCAGGTTAGAATGTCATCAATCCTTCATCCCAAGCTATGGAAACCCTAAGTTACCGGATCATGAAGGTAGTCGACCCAACCCGACCAGAGACCTCTTGTCAGCAATCCATGAATTGCGTCATCCAAGAGAATCTCGGTAGCCCTAAAGACATAATAAATAAACCTCCAATTTCCTATCACTCTCTAAGAGGTGGAATAGGTAAAGGTGGAACTTATACTCATCAAATTTGATTTTAAACGGAGGCTCTATTAAGGATGATTTGTGTAATATTCATGATAGGCAATCCCGTTTTAAAACCAACCTAAAACCATGTAGAAAAGTAAATACATAAATGAAATTGCTCATTTTAAAATTAGAATATTTTAATTCTAAATTTTATATTTTATATTGAAGCTTTTATTAATAAAATTTTGAAAAGACATTATTTTGTCCTTATAGAGCCTGAATTTCATTTTTCGTAGAGCCAAGACAAACCAACAAGCCAAGAAAGCAAAAAGGCAAGCACAATGCATGAAAGTAAAGACACGTCAAACAAAATAATATAAGGCTGGTGTCGTTGGGTCCACAAATCTCAGGAAAGCAAGAAAAGCGATCGGACTCCGCATATACATGTCAGTCCCAAATTTATACATGAATATGAATTCAAAATTAAGGTACGGGACATGAGTAGCTACTCCTAATCCCCATCATGAGGTTCGGTGAGTCATGCATCTCAAAACCAGTGCTCAAACCTTATTTCTGATACAAACTCGATATTAGGAACTTTATCAAATATATGATAAAATAAATAAAGCACGATTCGATCTGCAGAATAGGTTAGCACGTATTATATCATGCAACACATATGAGTTATGTCTAGTGGGAGGAGATAAACAACACCTGTAGAAAGAGGTTAATATATAAATCATTACATTGCTCCTCCTTTTTTGTACCTGTGTGTGTGTGTGTTTTTGGCATGGCTCATTATACAAGACCGCCTTAATATAATAACATGCATATCAAAATCAATGAACATGTTGTTGACCTCATTTTCAGTGAGGTCTTATTCTCCTATTCCCAGAATCCAGAATTTAGCCTTAGGAGTTTCTTATTGACCATTTTAGCAGACTAGTAATAGAGCCCACCTCCCATAGAATTTCAAGCCACTTCTTGACTCATTTTTGTGCGGATCTCGCATGAGTAGTCTCAAGCACTCAACTCTTAGTTGCAAGAGCTAAGGACTAACATGTAGAGGACTCGAAAATGAGTTCCTACAGGATTAAATGGCCATAGGTGAACCCTCCATGACTCGGCAACGCGAACACCACAATTAACACATTGCACCAACATTTAAACTGAAGTTGATTTTCAAAATGATCCATCACAAACCCAAAATTCAATATTAAATTTGACACATCTTTGACTTGCCTATCAGCGAACTCGTCTAGATGACCCCGGATGACGAAACGGACTACACAGGTTTGTCCAACACGTTTACTTTAGCTAGGAAGGACAATCATATCACTATGGTTTCAAACGTGAGCTATCAACATGAAAATCAATGCACGTTTTTTTTAGTGGGACGCGGGGCCCTGGCTTAACCCAGATTTAACTCGAATTCGTTTCAAGCTAGAGTCGAGCTGAAGAATGGTTAAACAATTTTGAATTTCACATTTTAAATTTCAAATGAATCATTTAATCCCAACTTAATGAAATTTAATTAGGAGCTATTATATGCCAAATAAACTCCTCTAGTAATGGAAACTCATCAATTACCCACATAATCGTCATTCTGGAATCCCAGATATAAAAAAAAATTTGCTCCCTTCCTCATTCGAGAGGCACGCTAGCTTCGCCTCCCCCTTCTCTTGACAAAGCCCCCTCCACCTCTCTTCCTCGACACGAAAAACTCCTCTTCCTACCTCCGTCGCTACCAACCACCATCGACCACCTCCCACTGGTTGTCATTGACTACTGTTGTCTGCCGCCTCCTTGCATAGTAACGACGTCTGTTGCAATGAAGCATCTTGTGAAGTAACACAATACCCAAAACACCCCCCAACGACATACTCCAAATACATTATATCCTGCATTTCCATGGGTAATTCCTAATTGCAACCGCTCTCGACCATTATGTAACGAACTCTTTTGTGTACAAACATTGTACTTAGAGAAGCTTTGTAACTCTTTCCCCATTGTAGGAATCACATTTGTGCTTGCAAATTTATTGGATCATTTTGATTGGACTAGGTCCGATGATTTTTTTCCTTTTCGGAGTTTTCAACAAAAAAATTTCCGATGCCTTTTCCCCTTATTTTATCATTTGTGTGTGTCTACTGGATTTTGTACAATGCTAATATATAAATCTATTATCGTGACAAATTTTTTAGCACACAACATGAATAAATACAATTATAAAGAAAAACAAGTGAAATATATATATACATGTATATTATATTCAAATGAAATGATATTTAATTAAAATCAAAATATTTAATACAAATTGTAAGATATTCAACCATAAATATGGAATAATATTTAAGAATATTTTTATATAAAAAATAGTTTAACATGTTATATGAAATTCCTTCTGTTTGACAAATATCTTTTTATCCCCTTATATTTTATCCCAACATATCTTCATACATGCATGCATACATACATACAATTAATATTTAAAATACAATTAATATTTCAAATGTGTTTTTAACAGCTAACATGGCCTTTTCCAAAGGATCTTCTGGTTTTAAACTATAAGAGAAATTCAGTTTATATAAGCTACGTTACAGATCTGTTGTTTTGAATTGCGCTTCAGAACCTCGCCACGGAAAATACCATCAAATTTATTCAGAAAATAGATTTTAGTGGAAAGGTCTACAATGGAAAAGAAAGGAGTTAAATCTTCAATCAACATGAAGTTAAAACCTTCTCAAAATCTTTAGTTAAGATAAAAGTGTATTTTATATTCATAAAGTATATTGTGTATTGTACATATAAAAATATGTCAGCACGAATCTCAAGGCAGATAAACGACTAAGGAAGATGCGGACAATCAAATAATTCCTTCGACGATCATTTTTGGCTGAATATCAGCGAGAGAAGCATCTTGTTCAAACAATTGGTGGAAGGCACCAGGAGAAGCTCCCGCAGGGTTGTAAACAACCTTCAAGATGATCGACAGAGAGCACTTTTTCGGACTAGATATCGATCGAGCTAAGGCTTACCAAACAATTGGCTTAAGTTTAAATTCATGATCATCCGAGCTCAAATTTCAACAAAATTATCGACAACATGGCTGTCTCAACAAGACAAACCCAATGATATCAAAATTTATTCAATCGGAGTCTAATTAAGCCTATAACAAGTCGTTGAATTATAATTTTTGGTTTTCAATTATCATTTAAATGGTCAAATGAACTCCAAATTTGACATATTTATAGTCAAATCGAGTGTTTTGACAAAATAAATCCAACTGGCCTAAAATTACTCAACTCCGAGGTCAAGGCACCCAAATAATTAAAAAAATAAAACTATATTCAATGGAAATCAGTCAGGATTGTTCGCCCAGGAGATTTGGGAAGTTATGTGCTAAAAAATCAAAATGTTCATCCCCAAAATGCTTTAAATAAACCCATTATCTTCTCTTAGGGGGATGAGAAGAAGTGAAGGAGAAGTAAAATTCCAAAGCATGTTCTGGAGAGAAGACCCAACAAGCAGCCATCGATCTCATAGTCGCCAACCACCACAGACCATCTGCCTCCGTAGCAGTCGGCCACCGTCGATTATAGGTCGCATTCAGCAGCTACCACTACCCACTACAGTCGTCGGTGATCACTGCTTGCAACAGGTTTAGCCAGATTATAAATGTGCTTGAATTTCCTAAGAGTCGTATTTTTGAGCTATATAAAGACCAATTTAGTTTTTAGCATAAAATTATAACCCCATTTTCTCTGTCATGAGAGAGAGACGTACCCATGCACTTATAAATATATAGTGGATTACTTTGATTGAGCTAGGACCCGTGATTTTTTTCCTTTCAAGTTCTTACCACATAAATATCATGGTATCTTCTCGCGCTATTTCTATGTTATGTGTGTGTGTGTGTGTTGGATTGATCTTCAGCAATGCTAAGATGTCAAATTATTACTTTACCACTTTGAATTTTCCGACATGCAACTTATAATTTCATGAGCAGCCAAAACAGAATCAAAGAACACCACTCTCCAAAATGAAAGCTTCATAACATCATAAAATATTTAAGAATACAATAGCCAACACCTTACTAAAAGCTTCAAAAGAATACGAAGAAGACTAACAGGCTTAAAAATTTCACCATTTAGGGAATTTATCAAATGAAAGCTAAAAAGAAGAGCAATCAATGGAGGAAACACTGATAAATATTAAAGAAGCTAACAAAATCACCAAACGTCATCCCACTTTTTACAAAATTTTAACAAGAAACCAATTTTTACAAATGATCATCCGAATTAGAAAGTAAAATCTGATCATCATTAAGATGAAGAAAATAATAATCAATTATTTAGAAAAATACCCATAGAAAGGAGAAATCGAAAAACAAGATGAAGCAGTAATTACTAACATTGCCTCTCTGTCAGCTTATGGAAGAAAGAAAAAAATGCGCTTTTGACATAAGTTATCCTAAACAGCTATCATTGGACATCTTTCTGACGCTTCATTTATGATTTTATCTGCCAGCACGTAAGACTATAGATATTACTCATTAATTTGTGGAGATCAGATCAGTTCGCATGTGGCAGCTGCTCGCAGGACCACTGTGTTATTGGATTCTTCCACCCGAATTTTCTATTAAAGAAGAAGAAATAAGTACGAGAGGTGATTACACGTTTGGACGAGAGTGAGGATGGCCGACGTGCAGTTAATGACGTTGTGGTTGCATATCCAGATAAAGAACGCTGGATCAACCACGAAAAATTATTACATACATATATCGCATGCAGAGGTGTATGCGGTGTCAGATTCTGGTCGTACGTAACGGTGATCTACGATCATGATGCAATCAAAATTTTCTTGAAAAAAAATAATTTAAAATGGGCCCCACCGAAATACATTATGACCGTAGATTACCGTGATCTACGGTCAGGATCTGACTCCGCATGCATCTCTGCATGCGGTGTATGTATGCAATAATTTTTCATCAACCACACGTTAAATTTAAATTTTTTTAAAATTGTCACCCAAAATAATAATAATAAATAAATAAATAAATAAGAAAAAACTAAGGCACTTACATTCCTACCATTCAACTCTCACATGTTAGTACATGCAATATCTAAATTTTTATTATCACATTTGCCTTTTCATCAATAAATAAGATGGTTTGTATATATAAAAAAAAAAAATTGAAGTTTATGTGTTAGATACGTAATTTCATGTGATTCTTTATTAATTTATTTCGGTTCTCGGAATAAACTGGGGCTAGTGAATATTCTTTGGTTGATAATATAATTTCCAACTGAAGCGAAATGAATTGGTTTACAATTATCAACAAAATTAAATGAGAATTGCAGTCGACTGAAAGTGGTTTGTAATTCTACACAAGTTGCGATGTAATTGGGTACAAGCTTTAATGTCTACTAGGGCTGTCAAACCGGCTCGTTGTTCGCGAATAGCTCATGTTCGGCTTGTTAAGAAGCTCGTGCTCGGCTCGTTAATTGCGTTCAATAAGTTAACGAGCCGAATACGAACTAAGATGTGTTCGTTCGTGTTCAGCTCGAAATACTACTCATCAAGTTTATATATATATATATATATATATATATATATATATATATATATATACACACACACACACACACCTCTCT